>BQNB010029304.1:0-55854 GCA_026074375.1 Tanacetum coccineum | reverse complement strand
TTATATGGTGTTTGAGTATGTTAATTTGAAATTTTTTGAATTTACTAAGAAATTCTTGAAAATTCATACTCAAACACTATGTTAGCCTATATTTAAGTCTACACTACACAGTTATATATTCATAAGATTATGTATGAGACAGGACCTGAAGCGTTCAAACAAAAAATGACAAAGTCATTTTGTCCATGTCAGCAATCTGCAGTCCGTATTGATAATCTCCTTTTGGAAGTTGTCTTAGCTTCCCCCCGAACCAGCAATCCTTTCTTGAGTAGATGCAAAGCTTTCTTGCACGCCGCATCAAGAAGTCTTGATGTATAAAGGCCAAATATCCGAAGTACACAATTAATTCAAAACCGTAACACCAAAGTCAATTAAGTCCCTGATGTCCCCATTTCTCCTTACACGATAGTGATGATATAAATTGCAACACCAAATTCAACTAAGTCTCAGATGTCACAATTATTCCCTCTAAGTAGTCGAAATGATAACACCTAAGTCAACTAAGTCCCAAATGTACACATTTCTTCCTACCGGATACTAACTAACTAAAGGAATCATCATACTTATCAAACTTATGTGTACCTCTTTTGTCAACTAATCTACTCCTTCGAAACTAAGCTTATTGATTAACTGATCGGGGAAACATTAATTGAGTTAGAGACCTATCTTCTCACGCTTGAATAATTCTTCTCACACCACTTCACCCTAGAAGTTCAACTGATGCATACTAAAAATAACAAGATATCTCTTCCCCCATGTGGTTGAAATAGTGCACCCGAAAGTAACAAGTTAAAACACTGATTTTCTCTGCGGTTATGACATTCGTCTTCCCGGAATGGCCTAAAATGAAAGAAGGCTATGGGCTCTATCACGTGTACTTGTTGTACCTTCTAGTGTATCTACTCCTTCCCCCTTGATGGTTTCGATACCTCAGAATCAGCAAAACCTTGTACGCACATATACTTGAGATCGTGTTCGAAGAATTAATAAGCTTAGATCTATTCCATGAGAATCAACTTCAAGGCTTTTAAAACTATGGAAGTATTTCTAAGCATTCCTAAGTCTCAAAGTGCAAATAAGTCCCTAAAGTTTGAAACAAATGACATCTAAATCCCTTGTAGTTAATATAAGTTAACTCCCCTTTAAATTGTTATCCGTCATTATCAAAAACTTTATCCGTTTATTTCGTGACTTATTTTTAAAAGATCATTTTAAAAGATTATTTGATGACACTTTCCCCCCTCAAATAATGACCCGTTTTCTATTTAAAGAGCCGTTGTCATTGTTTGAGTGGTTAAATTATCTTTGAAAATCTTTTTGTGATTACTGAAAACACTGCTTCATTGTGAAGACAACTTTTTACCTATAAAAATAAGATTTCTCTTATTTTGACAAATAAATGCACTAACACATACACTTATTGTATATAGGAAGCACGGGTTGTGTTGCAAAGTAAACACAATCCTTTGTATGAATATAAAGTAATTCATACCCGAGAAAAATTAATTTCCCGTTGTGAAGTCAAGTTTTCTTTTTGTCAAAATACTTGCCTTTAAAATTAAGACCGGGTTGCTATCTGTAATAATAGAAAGCCATATGACATGTTTTAAAACATTTTGAACTTCTGCTCGAACTTCATTTACAGCCTCGTATGATTATTGAATGACATTTCTAAGGCCGTAAATGTTATCGATTTTCAGAAGACATGTCATGAACCTATTTTTGTACTTTTCTAATTTTGTATTTTCTTTTCTGATTTTATATTTTTATATTTTCTTTTTGAAAAAAAATTATATAAAATGAAAAAAACTTTTTTTTGGTTTTTTATGTTTTCTTATGTACATATAATACATAGGATATACCACGAGTTACCACCATTACTCGTCCTCTTCCTCTGTCAGACGTTTTAACGTTTTCGGAGACATGCTTCTCATACCAAGCTTTTCGATCAAGAAGTTGAATCTTTCCCGTGGCAAGAGTTTGGTGAAGATGTCAGCCAGTTGATATTCAGTCCGAACAAAGTATAGTTCCACTATTCCATTCTCCACTTGCTCCTTTATAAAATGGTAGCGTACATCGATGTGCTTGGCTCTTGAATGTTGAACGTTGTTGCAGCATAGAGCAATCTCACTTTTGTTGTACTTGAGACACAACAAACAGGACAAAGAAATATATTTCGCTTCCGTGTTAGACGTACCAAACTCTTAAGTCTTCACCCAAAAGTTGTTTACTACCAGATGTGAACGGCGTGTATCATTGACAAACCTACATGATCCCATCTGCATATGCTGTTAGATGCAAATGAAGAATCCTTCGGATAATAAAGTCCCGATGTACGGTTTCCTTTTAGATATCGGACTAGATCATTTTTTTACGCATTTAAGTGCTTCGGTAGGCAAAGCCTGGTACTGGGCACCACATGCAATAGCCAATTTATAGGTCAGTTCTCTGGCTGTAAAGATAAAGGATGGGTGCCAATATACATGATAGTGTGCCGGATCTACAACTTTCCCGTCTTATACTCATTAGTTTGGATTTCTCCACCATGGGAGTATCCAACCTACAAAAAAATGGGTCATAAGATTCAAAAGCCATATTTCTTTAGTGATTCAAGAGCATATTTAGATTGGTTTAGAAGATGCCTCTGGGAATTGAGAAATCTGTAGTCCTAAGAAAAATGAGATTTTACCCATCATCGACATATTGAATTTTGAACACATGATTTTAGTGAATAGATCACAAAGTTTAGGAGTAGATGCAACAAAGATAATGTCATCGACATATATTTGTACTAGTAGTAGTTCCTTGCCTTCTCTACGGGTGAACAGAGTAGGATCCACTGAGCCTTTTGAGAAGTCATTGGATATCAGGAATGAAGAAATCATATCATACCCGCGCGTGGGAGGATTGTGTTCAACCAAAAGAGCTTTCTTAAGCTTGTACATGTAGTTAGGTTTGTCTGGATCCACAAATCCGTCCGGTTGGCTAACATAAACCTCTTCCCACAGATTACCATTCAGAAACGCAGTCTTCACATCTATTTGATAGACGACCATGTTCATATGAGCAGCAAACGCTAGAAAAATTCGTATAGCATTAATCTGAAACGGTGAGAAGACTCTTCAAATCGATTCCTTTCTCTTGGACGATAACCACGGAGCGTCCAACCGAGAATAACTTCCTAACTTCATCAAGCTTAACCTTATTAGATCCACTTAAGAGTGATAACAAATGCTTTATCAGGAGGAGGAACAAGTTCCCAAACTTCAAGACGTTCAAATTCATGAAGTTCCTCTTGCATAACTTCAATCCAACATGCTTGAGTTAATGCGTCTTTGTAGTTCTTAGGTTCGAATGATGTGAGAAAGGCATCATAGTAGCAGAATAAGGCTTGTTCATGGATGTTGTTGTATTGTGTAAATTTTGTTGTCGAGATCACCGATTATATTCTCAAGTGGGTGATCCTTAGTCCATTTGCTATTGTGTTCAGAAACTTGGTGATCGGGAGGCACAATTGTATAAATAACATCTGATGATGAGGATTGATCAGAAGTAACTTCTAGAATTGGAATACCAAAGTACAGATCATTTACCCATATGTGCGACTTCAATATCATGATTTTCTTCTTCAACATCATGAGTAAGTAATTAATAGGAGTTTGCAGTTTCTTGTGTTGTATGAGAGTTACTTGGTGATGGTGCATCTTGATCAACTGTTGTTTGAGGAAGGTGAGCCAGTTGATACAGCATGTTCAGGTGCAACTACTTCAGGAATAGGAGCAATGACTTCTGGTGCTTGTAAATCAACATAAGGTGGGGGATTAAGTGACTCATCAAACATTGGTTGAAACAACAAATCCCATTCAGATCTTGAAGGTGGTATAAATGGTGTTGAGGAGGGGGGGTTGGGCACGAGTCCTGAACTGATTGTTACAGGAGTCATATCATGAAGTGCGGGTCCTGAACTGCTGTGTTCAGAAGCCATCGCGGTCAGCTCATCAAAGTCAACTTGATGTCGTTTCATTATCATATGGTACGTTCTGTTGTAATATCTAGAATGCTTTCTTCGTGGGTGCATAGCCAATGAAAATACCAATGTCAGCCTTCGGTTGTAACTTGCCCAAATTCTCGCTATCATTCGTTAGGTAGCAGAGTGCACCAAACACAGGTAGATACGATAGATCGGGAGGTTTGTCATGTAAAAGCAGTATGTGTTTTACCGTGGACGACGATGTTATCATGGACGATTTCGGGTTTAACAGGTTGTGGCACCGCCTAGGCCCATAGTAAATAAAGGAGCTTTGCATAAATTAATTAGTGGGGCTGCTGCAATTAGCGTACGAGTTCAATCTTTCAACAACACCGTTTTGCTGTGGAGAGCGTGCAAATGTGTTTCAATGAGAGATTGCCAATATTTCTCATTATATTAACGCAATATTCTGATTTAACAAAACTTCAGTTACATTATCTGTTCTGATCGATGGACGGTTTCCTTAGCCGTACTTGGATTATACTTCAAATTATTAATAATTAAAAGCTGGAGGTTCATCTTTGATCGCGAACATTTTACCATGTAATCGAGAGTAGTTCGGTCGACTATAACTAGGATGTACTTACTTTCCATTGACAACTCCACGTCACGCATTGGTCCCTACACAGATTTATATGCAACAGATTGGTTTTCTTGATTGGTGTCATCAAATTTGGTTTGTGGGGTTTCTTTGAGCTTTTGCATAATGCCATGCAAACATAGTGATCTTTTAAAACTTGAGCTTAGGGAGACCTCAGACAAGTCCATGTCTTGCAAGATGATTAATAGCACCAAAGTTCAAGTGAGATAGACGACGATGCCATAACCAAGACTTGGTTTTAGAGGCCTTTGACAAGAGACAAATGGGAGAGGATGCCATCATATTCCTAAGTGAGAGTGTATAAAGATTATACCATCGAGATCCCCCTCAATAAATCAACACCTTCTAGATTTTTGGGCGATGAAAGCTGTATGTTGACTAAAAGCCAATTCGAGATTGGAATAAAGAACTTGTCCCCGGGAATATAGATTAAGACCCATAGTCCTTCAATGTAATAAACCCTTAAAATAGTAACAATTCCTATTCTGATAGTCTCATTAACCCATTTCTTTGCAAACTTGATCATTTCTGAAATTTAACTATACCAAGAATTTATCTGATGAAATTGTGAGATGAAGCGGAACTCCAGTCATGTGCCTTCGAGCAACCGGAGTCCAAATAACTGAGGACGATTTGGACAATCTGCATCCATTAAGAGAAGAAGATGGAACATTGGTTTTTATGGATCCCCAAGATTTACTGGGTTCCTGTTTGTTAGCAGATATTGTTTTTATAACCTCAGTTTTGCTAAGGGACTCAGTATTCTTATTCTTCTTAGGTTTCCTTGAATATACCAAATTAACCATAGGTTTGGGTGATTCAGATTCTAGAACTATTGGTTTCCTAGAAGGCACTTCATTGGTAGTCTATCCTAGTTAAAGGGCACGCATTTCCTACATTAGTGAAGGTCCGACGGTAGGTCTCCAAAATTATCCCTTCTTTGTGAACACTTTTCTGTTGGTCCAAATCTCTTTCTTAGATTTTTTCTTCTTAGGTTTAGCACCGGATTTTCACATCATTCCAGAATTAGAAACACAAAAATTATCAGAAGAACATGCATTCACTCCGTTTATACAGACATAATCGCATACATTATCATGTTTCTTATAATTCTGCACAGACGCCGATCCATTAACTTTAACAGTACCATTCCTTTTATTCAAACTAGATTTAACGTTCCTAGGGTGAGCTTCTACTTTATTCTTCGAATTACTACTTGGTGTTTGCTAAATCTTATCATTCTTGGTATTGCCTGAAGGCTATGATCCGCTAGCACTAGTAGAAAGTCTTACTCCTGTAGAATGTAACACACTGCTTGTTAGAAACTATGTTTGAAGTCCGAGTCTGTTTTTGTGTTTTCTGTTAGATGTGAGTGATTCGGCTAACTAACTTTTCTTGTCCTTTTCTCGGTGTGACCGCAACTTATTGAGGATCAAAATTCGTTGATGCTTAGGGCAAGTCCCTACTTATGTGTGAAAGCAATTCCTAGAATGACTTTGGTATACCTAAAGGCAGACTCTAAAAGTAAATCTTGAGGATAATTCGCTTTTACATGTTCGACTATATCCCTAAGGACCAAAGCTTCTTCCTGAGTGTGCTTAATATAGGAGGAGTGAGCAGTCCTTTTATTCAACAATTTGGGCGTGATTGGTTCCATATTATCCTTAGACACTTTTGGATCAACAGAGTGGGTCTCAATAGCCTCCTTATCTAAAGCTTTTCCTTTAAGTTTCCTTAACTTATTTTTTAGGGCTGCTAGGACCACCCTTGTTCTGAAGTTTTGCATTTAAATCAGAAATTTCCCCATTACTTTATATTGACTTGTTTGATTAACGCATACATTGTTCTTTTGATTGTACATGTTTTGGTTTAATCGAGTCATAAAATTGCTTATAGTCTGTTTAATATGCTCTTTCTCAGCAAAAGTTTTGTCACTCTACGTTCCCAATTCAATGTTAAGAGTCTACAATTTTTCCCATGTCCATTTTGACTTTACTATCATCAGACTTTTCCTTCTTTAAGGACCTTAATTTGCTCTTTTAACTTGACACATGACTGTGTCTTTTATCTTGGAATGTGCTCTCAATTCACTTAATTCAAACAATTGAGTAAAACTTGGAGCATTTTGATCTAAAACACTGTTTTTCTGTTGAAAAATTTCTTGATTAAGTTGAAAATCAGCTTCTAAAGTGATGCAATGTTTTTCAAGAGTTGTAAAACTCTTATAAAGTTTATCGTAAGTTTCTTTATCAACAAACATCACATTTTTGCGCTGCGAGAAGCTCAGTCTTGAGTTCGAGACACTTTTGACATTCATTCACAGTTTCACAACCATCATTCACAGATAAATTCACAACAGTTTTTACAATATCATGATCAATGGCTTGTGCCAAGAGTCGTTCATTTTCACTCAAAACTTGATTCATTTTAACTTCGAAAGTTCTGGACTCCAAGCGATGTTGTTCGACATCATGTTCCATTTGATAAAAGACATTTTGGACATTGGCAAGTTCATCAACCAAGTATTGATTAATGCTTAATTGAAAGATATCTTTTAATTCTTTCTAAACAGAATAATTTCATCTCGAAAAAACAAGCCTTTGTATGTTCAAACCCTCACGTGCCCTCAGTGATAGCTGTGGCAGTGGTTCTTTCTTTGACAAACCTGATACAAATCCAGGCAAGTGGCGTTTAAGCTCTTTCAAGCTAGTATTCACCATACTCACTTTAGGAAGTTCTTTTGGAACCTCAACTTTGTTGGTTGTGGAAGAAGGAGATGGGTCTAAAGGTGGGACCGAAGTCGCTTTCCAATTAGGCACTAGTTCCATATATAATCAGATTGTCGAGCAAATCAATTGTGTATCGTTGATTAAGAATAGTAAATTAATTGGGTTTAGTGTTCACTTTATTTTTTTTCAACCAATTGGATCTTGTTCTTTCAAAGATTTTTGATTGACTCTCTTCTCAAAGCCTTAAATGTCTCATCAGAATAAGATTTACTATATTATCAATTTTTAAGAATGACATTCCCGTCATACAGTTTTGGCTTTGACTCCCGAACTTTCTTCAGATAGAAAGGTTTTTCAAAACCGATAGCTTGTTTTGTGGAATGATCATAACAAATTTTGGATTTAGTCATCATATGAACAGTTTACGCAGATTGACCTCTTTTGAAAATGATATTTCTAGTGCTTAATTTTTTTTATAAAGCAATTTCTCTATCAATATTTCTGTTTTTCTTCCAATTGTTAAAATTCATTTTGAGATCAGAAACTGTTTTCATTAAAGAATCCTTTTCTTGCACTTGTTTAGAAAGAGTTTGCTTAAGATGTTCAATCTCGGCATACTGTTCATTTGATCCTGAAAAACTGTTCTCAACATTTTGCATTTCTTTCAAATCTTTAACCTCTTCTTTATATCTGTCAAGCTCGGTAGTCAAAGCTTTATTGGCACTTTTATATTCCAGATTAACATTAGTACAGTTCATCACTTGGGTATTTAATTGTTCAAACATAGATAATATCAGGGCATCTTGTTGAGCAGAAGAGTTAGAATTCTGGATAGTTTCCTGTTGTGTTTCACTCAGATACTGAGAATAAGGAATGATATTGCTATCACTGGTTATTTCAGTTTCTGTCTGATTCACATCATTAGACTGTTCAGAAGACGTCATTATCTGCTCACTTTGATTGATTAAATCATAGGCCAGATTATCTGGGATTGGGTACCCTCAGTGAGTGCATATGAGCATTCTGAAAAGATTCGCCATGAGAGCATTCTTTGGCTTGAGTTAAAGTTCTTCAACAATCAGAGTTCATTGGCTTCCAGTCATAGGCTTGATAAGCAGCATTGTGGGTAATGACAGTCTGAGAGGTTTGAGTGTCAGGAAGTCTTGGATCTGCCAAAAATGCTATTTCTTCCTTTGTTAAAACTTGACCACTTGCTTGAGCTTGAACCAGCAACACTTTATCATTGAACCACGTTTCATCCCTTTTTCTCTTGGGCATAGTACACGCTTGGAAATATGGACCTTCCCTTTGCAGTTGTAACTGGTGACAGTCCGTTGTTTCCATGTGTGCTTCACTGCTCCAAGAGTGTATTTTCTCGTTGTTCCAGCAGCATAAGTAGTTTATCTCCTGAACATGGTTTGTTCAATTACTTTTCCATTCATAGTTGGTAGCTTGTTGACGCAGGGTTTGGAGAAAGTCCTTAGATGATTGTTGGTGTAGGGGATACCGGGATGTGACAACAGTAGTTAAGAATGACATCATGTGATTGATCGCATCAATTGGATCATCCCCTTTCTGGAACTACTAGACTAATTAGAACGAAAGTATGGTTGGAAAAATTCAGTTTGTTGTGGATGGTAGTTTGTGGGAGATATTCCAAGTTGTGGGATGAATTGATTGTGGAGGAATAAAACGTTGTGGTAAACAGAGGATTGGCAATCATTGGTGATAAAGTGATTGAAAGAGTTGTTGATGACTGGTTGTGAATGGTTGAGTCTGATAAGGTGTTACCAGACCTGTGAAGACGGTATGGTGAAACATGAATGTGAAGTTGAGAGTTGAGAGAGTGTGTAGATGTGAATGATAGTTGACAGAGGTAATTGTGAGATGCAAACTTTAAAGCAAGCGGTTCGGGTTCGTTCCTGCATATCAAACGAACTTATTTGATGTCTTTCGTGTGTGTTGCAGGTAAGCATGAAGCTGATCAACATTGGTAGTATGCAAGTCTTTGACTATTTTTACATCAAGTATAAATTTGTCTCCTTTCATCAGGAAGAGTGTTTATAAAATGGTGTATTAACTTGAAATTGCTTCCATGGCCATCTTGTAGATGTTCTATCATTGAGTAACAGAGTGAACCTCAAGTAGTATCATGTAACGACTTTCCTTTCTTGGTAGTGAACTTATCGAAATCATCATACAGCTTGCAGTCTCGTTCTTGTTTGTTAACGCGTTCCTTGAATTGCAGTTTAATTTCTCCCAAAGATCTTTTGCAACACGATGTTGACTCACAAGAGCATAAATTTCAGTTGGAAGGCCTTGGAGAATGATGCTTATTGACTTTGAAAGTCACAATAGCTTGAATGGCTTCAGTTGGAGTCAGTTCAATTATGCCTATAGCCTTTGTTGATCCATCCAATAGTTGATGAAGGCCAAAGGAGTGGTCCTTTTTCAAAGAGCAAGAACATTCTTCCATGAGGTCTATTCAACTATACAGTTCCATTGGCTCTTCCAGAATCATACAAGTGGTTTTTCAAGGCATTGGGGTTTGTTGTTCTCCTCCTGAATGAAGTGAATTATCCGGCAAGAGTCGTCTTGTGGTATCAAAAAGATTACAATTTATCGATCGGTGCTAGAAGGAAATTTGGTTTTAAGTTATGTGATTGTTGAGGACTTAAATGAAACTACACGGGATTTTAACAATTCTCAACAAAACCGAGAAAACAAGTGTTTTTTTCACTGGGATTTACAAGTCAAAGAAATAATCCGTATATTTTAGTTCTTTGAGTTAGTGTATCTTATAATGGAATTTGACTAGTTCGGTTGATAAAGAAATTGCCTAGATCGGTTGGTCTTGTTCGGTTAAACAAAGGACAAACTGTGCAGGTCCACTTATTCGGTTGACATGAGTTAAAACTAGATCGGTTCAGCTGGTTCGGCTATGCTTGTTCGGTTAATATAGTTCGGTTGTCAAAAAAAACTAGCTAGTTCGGCTTGCTTGTTCGGTTAACTCGTTTCGGTTAACTTGTTCGGTTCATACAGAAAAAAATACGCTAGTTCGGCTACTGCTTGTATTAGGTTAACTCGTTCGGTTAACTAGTTCGGTTCCAACAGACAACAAACTAGTTCGGTTCCCACTATAACTTAGCTAGTTCGGTTCTTGAAATAGACAACTCGTTCGGTTGTCAAAGAAATACTAGATCGGCTATTCTTGTTTGGTTACCTAGTTCGGTTAACTAGTTCGGTTGTCTAGTTTGGTTCCAACGTGAGTAACACTCGTTCGGTTCAAACTGTGAAACCACTCGTTTGGTTCTGCTTAAGATTAACTTGTTCGGTTAAACTATGAAACCACTCGTTCGGTTCTGCTTGAGATTAACTCGTTCGGTTCAAACTGTGAAACCACTCATTCGGTTCTGCTTGAGATTAACTCGTTCGGTTCAAGTTATGAGTAAGCTAGTTCGGTTCTCTTGATCGGCTTACTCGTTCGGTGACCTTGTTTGGTTGTACTCGTTCGGTTCCAACATACGAATAACTCAAACTTTTCCAAACTCAAAAGAAACATTTTGAACTGGTTTTTAGCCAAAATCTTGTAAAACTAGTGTTACTAACCCTATAGGAACAATTTCATTGAAATCCTTTAAGGTTTTTATCAGCCAAAAAAATTTGAATCAATAATTTTGTTCTTTATAAAGATTATGAACACAAATCACAAGACAAACACAAAAACTTTACTACTCCACTCATGGTCTGATACCAATTGAAAAGATTCATGAACTACTTGATCCGGTGGTCTTGGTGAGTTCAAACCACATGATAGACATTTAGTGAGAGGAGAGAGAGTAGTGAGATGAGAAGATGGATTTAGATTTAGATGGATATGAAAGTAGGATACAAAATGACATCAAAAACCCTCTATGGAAAGCCATAGAGGGGTTATATATAGTCCTTTACGCCTCTAAACTATACATAGTATGCCTTTTTTTCATCGGTATGTGACTATGGATAAACTATGGTAATTCCGTAATGTCATCAGTAAATGTGATTTCCCAACAATCTTCCCCATGGGGACAGATTTCGGAATTACTTACATTATTTCCTAACAAATACATAATGATTAAGAACAAGAACTTCCACGAAGCTTCATATGCTGATGACGTCTTTTGTGGTGTTTGACTTCAGGTCTGCACTCCAACATGAATCATCTTTGTAGTACTTTTTAGGAGAAATACTGTAGTAGGCACGAACTAAGTAACCCATACACTTTCGTTTAAGGAGAAGCTTCTGAATTAGCTTCCCCTTAATTCATGCCTCATATACATGATTTAGAAGCTTTCAAAGCTTCCCCCCCAAACTAGTAATGAATCAGCTTCCCCCTAATTCATGCCACATATTCTTTATTTAGAAGCTTTCAAAGCTTCCCCCCAAACTAGCAATCCTCTCTTGATCTGTTTAAAGCTTACTTACCAGCTTAGTATATAAGTGCCACAACAGATACTTGGTGGAACCACATCAAATATTACTGCTCCTTTACGAATAAGCTTAGTGATTGATCGTTTGGGGGTAAGCATTATCTGGATCAGCAATGTATCTTCTCACGCTTGAATAATTCTTCACACAACACTTCCCCCTGGGAATTCAAATAATGCATAAAAAAGTTCTCAAGATATCACTTCCCCCATGTGTCTGAAGAAATGCACCCAAAAGCCACAAGTTAAAGCGCTGATATTCTCTGCGGTTATGACATTTGTCTTCCCGGTATGGCCTAACTTAAAAAAAATCAAGAAAGATGCCCATGTCAAGCTTTCAAGAACAAGAAAGGTAAAGGCTCAAGGGTTGTGAGTCCCTTGTTGAATAGATCTTGCAGCCTATTAAGGATGATAGCCAAGATGTATAAATACAGTTGACTATGTAGAAACATGATTTTATGGAATACTATGTTTTGTTAATGCGGAATCTTAACACAAGTACTAAGAAAAACAATGAATAACTAAATAATAACTTCTATTAATCTGCTTTGAATGATTACAGATTACTAACTATTGAGATATGATTTTGCTATGAGATATCTTGAGCTCGTGTATCTAACTATGCCAAGAGGGATCCTTTTATAGACTAAGGATAAACCCTAACAGGCTTACAAAACGCATACATATCTTTTCCTAAAATATCTCATACATATCTCTTAAACGGTACTAACTATTTTCTACTAACAGTACTAACTATTTGATCAGTTCTAAATATTAGTACTGTCATTGGTACTAATATATCTAAACGATACAAATTTTGGTACTGTCGGTTACTATGTTGGAAAACTTAATCCTAACAATCCTCCATTAAACATGATGTTGAACTCTTTTTTATCTTCATGTTCTTTAACTTCTTCAACGAATAGAGGATGTATCCAAACTACTTCATTATCTCTTGATCTTTTAAATATCTTTCCTTTATTCAGCTGCAATTTGTCCTTTTCAGCAACTCAGCAACATCTTTTCAGCATACAATCGAAAAATTTTTGGGTCGTCTGACTACGGGCTGTGGGCGTCCTGTGGTATGGCTGTCCGTGGAGGGCTCCTTGGGGGTAAATTTCGGGGCGGGGGCGCCCGTGAGGAGGGTCGGGTGGGGGCGCCTTGGGTGTGGCTGAGCAGCCGGCGGTGCAGGGGGGTTTTGGTGGGGAGTAGGCGAGGGTACGCGGACTTGGAGTGCGCGGGTCGGAGTGCATAGTGGGGGGGGCAGTTGTGGTACGAATGCGCGTTGCGGTGTGTTGGCTACTGCAGGGCGGTGGAAAGGGGCGGGCTTACGGCCCTACCCTCTACAAGATCACTTACTGACATTAAAGCCTCATCCAAAGATTGTTCAAAGACAAAAGGAAAAAAGAAAAATTGAGAGGAGGTATGAATCTAAAAGTGAATCTGTATGATATTCCCTCAAGCTGAGAAGAAATTTAAAACAGCTTGAAAGTGATGAAGAGATGGCTAGGAAAATACAAGAAGAGTGGGAAGGTGAAGAAGAAAGAAACAGAATAGCTGAAGAAACAAAAATAAAAAAAGCTGTATGTTTTTAAACCCCCAAAAAAAATATTTTGAAGCTTCTTATAGAAAATTTTGATGATATTAAAGCAAGGTTTGAGGCAGATAAGGTCTTCTTGTGAGAAAGCTTCAAGAACAATAATGAGAGCAATATTTACAATAGAAGAAAGAACAAAGTTCCTTCATGACACAATTGCCGCTCAAAGAAAATTCCTTGCTCAACAGAGATCAGAGGCCATCAAGAACAGACCACCAACCAAGAATCAACTGAGAAATCAAATGATGACCTACTTGAAACATGTAGGAAACTTCAAGCACTTTGAACTGAAAATCAAGAAGTTTGAAGAAATACAAGTCCTGTATGAGAATATTAAGAGGTCAGATGAAGATTTTATCTCTATTGGGTCTGCTAAAGATGAAAGACTGATCAAAAGGATGAATGAAAAAGGAGTTGATTCCTCTAAAGGTGAAGTGATCAAGGAGGAGAATAAAGAAAAAGTCAAGGAGGAGAATAAAGGAGAAGAAAGTACTAGAAAAAGAAAACATAGTACTAGGAAAAAGATGAAGTCAAGGAAAAGAAGATATATTCAAAACACTCCTGATGATGATAGTGAGAAAGAGAATGATGAGCTGAGATTACACTTAACTATTACTCACGTGAGGGAAAAGAAGTAGACTCACCAACATCCCCCATTTTATGAAATACCTTGACAGAAAATATTATATCAAAGAATGGGAAACATGATTGTCTTGGAACTATTCCACCTGATGATAAGATGAAACACATTGAGGAGATTAATCAAAATGTGGTGATTAGAAGCAATGGGCAAAAGAGATATTTTAGTACTTTGATAAGGGTATTGTCAATATTTGATAGAGAAGATTTGAATGTTGTATATCAACTGGTAATGGACAGATTTCAAGATGAGTTTCCGGGAAAGGTTTTGATAAAGTACTTTGGGGAGTTTTAATGGGTTTTGTTTAGTTTATGTTTTAATCCAAAAATGATGAAGATAGTTTTTGGAACTCACAGCCAACTGTATGCGAATATAGTTGATTTGGATGCTACCCTGGTTCTTAAGGAGGTACATACTTTAGTGACTGAGACAGGATTAGTCATTCATATGCTGGTAGAGAGAAGTAGAAGAAAGTATCTTTGAATAAGGTTGTACTGTGCAATTGCTAAAGTTAAAAGTTGGTAGTATTAAAGAAGACAATACTATAGCAATTAGAGGTGATTAGATTTATCAAGAAGTTTCTTGCAGGGAGTTAGTACCTGAAGGAATAGGTTGATGGGAATTGGATAGGGTTTGGAGTGTTGGCTCAACCACCAACAAATACAATATGGTTCAATCAGTTCACCATGCTTAATAGGCATAAGAACTGGCTAGTCCATAAGCAAACGGCTTGTAGTAAAGACTTCTCAAATCCGTTTATGGTTGACAATTTACCAAAAATGTAAGGGTTATCAACTCTCCTTGAATTCTTGGTTATGAGTGGCTATCCTCATGATCAATAAGTTCTTGGTAATGTCTAACTAAATCTGTTGATAGATAATTGGTTGCTAAAAACTATATGCTTATCAATGCACTATGTTATGGCAATGAAGCATTGGCTAGTCCAAAAGCAAACGGTATTTGGTAAAGATAAGTCAATTCCGTTGATGGTTGACTGTTTACCAAAAACTGTATGGTAATTAACTCACCATATTTTTAAATGAAGAGTTAACTATCCCGGAGCAAACGGCTACTGCTAAAGGAACATCAAATCCGTTAATGGCTGGTAGTTTGCCAAAAACTATAAAGCCAACTTAGTTGGATTGTTGCTGAAAAGATGTTGCTGTGTTGCTGAAAAGACAAAGTTTGCTGCCTGAAGAAGGATAGATAGGTTAAAAGATCAACGAGTTAATGAAGGTGTTTGGGATTAATCCTTATGCGTTAAAGAAAGTTAAGAAAACCATGAAGTTAAATGAGTTCAACATTCATGTTTAAGGGAGGATTGTTTGGATGTATGTTTTTCCCTAACTTTTGTACCGACAGCTACATTAGTTAGTATCGTTTGATATAGTTAGTACCGACAGTACAAATTAGTAGTATGATCAGTTAGTCTAGTTACTGTTATTAGTAAGTAAATAGTTAGTACCGTTAAGAGATATGTTGAGATATTTTTGGAAAAAGATTTGTATGCGTTTGTTGTTAGCCTGTTCAGGAGTTTATCCTTAGTTATTAAAATGATCCCTCTCTGACATAGTAGATACACGAGCTTCATTTATCATCTTAGCAAAAAATCTTTTATCTAATAGTTAGTAATCTGATAATCATTCAAAAAGCAGATTAAATAGAGTTATATTTAGTTATTCATTTGTTTTTCTTTGTACTTTGTGGTTATGATTCGCATTAAAACATTGTTTATAATCAGTGTTTCTACATAGTCAAACTGTTATTTATCATCTTGGCTATCATCTTATAGGCTGTAGAGTCTATTCAACAAGGGTCTCACTACCCTATGAGCCTTTACCTTTCTTGTTCTTGAAAGCTTGACATGGGGCATCTTTCTTGATTTTTTTTATGTTAGGCCATTACCGGGAAGACAAAATGTCATACGCAGAGAATATATGCGCTTTTACTTGGGGCTTTGGTGTTTTGTTTGGCATTTCATTCAGACACCATGGGGGGGAATTGGAGTGAAATCTTGTGAACTTTTTTATGCTTTATATTTGAAATTACCAGGGGAAAGGTTGTGTGAAGATTTATTCAAGCTGTGCAGAAGATACATTACTGATCCAGTTAATGTTACCCCCAAACACGATCATATCCATAGGCTTATTCGTAATGGTTAAGCTAGTAATATTTGATGTGGTATCCTACCAGTTTGTTGGGCACTTAATTATTTAAGCTTGTAAGTTGCTTTGATGGAAACTGATCAAGAGAGGATTGCATAGTTTGGGGAGGAGGAAAGCTTTGAAAAGATTCTAAATAAAGGAATATTTGGCATGAATTAGGGGGATGCTGATTCATTACTAGTTTTGGGGGGAAGCTTTGACAGCTTTATCATGTAATATGAGATGGAATTTAGGGGAAGCTAATTCAGAGATCCCTTAAACGAAAGTGTTGGGTTACTTAGTTCGTGCCCTTACGACAAGTATTTCTCCTTAAAAAGATGTACTACAATACGTTGATTCAGTGTTGGAGTGCAGGACCTGTGTATCGTCAAACACCTCAATATGACTACCTAGGTATCAGCAATTTGAAGCACTCTGGAAGTTCTTGTTCTTATTTCATTATGTATTTGTTAGGAAAATATTGTAAGTAATTCCGTATATCGTCCCATGGGGAAGATTGTTGGGAATTCACTTTTACGTGATGACATTACGGAATTACAATTGTTTTCTTAGTACAATCGCTGTAGGACTAGAATATGATATGTATAGGTTTAGAGGCGTATGGACTATATTACCCTCTATGGCTCCATAGAGGGGTTGAGTCATTTTGTATCCTTCATTCATATCCATCTAATCATAAATCCATCTTCCATCTCACTACTCTCTCTCTCTCACTAAAATGGCTATCATGTGGTTTGACTCACCAAGACCACCGGATCATAGTTTTCATGAATCTTTCAATTGGTATCAGAGCCATGGAGTGGTGTGTTTAGTTTTTGTGTTTGTCTTGTGATTTGTGTCAAAATCTCTTATAAAGGATAAAAAAAATAAAATAAAACAAAACATTAATTTTTGATTCAAAGTTTTTGGCGTAAATAAAAAAAAAAATATAAAAATAAAATAAAAAATAAAAAAAAAATTAAAACTTAAAGTCTTCATTTTTATTGTTCCTATAGGGTTAGTAACACTAGTTGTACAAGAATTTTTGCTAAAAACCATTCAAAAATGTATCTTTTTGAGTTTTGAAAATTTGAGTTTCGTAGTTGTTGGAACCGAACGAGTACAACCAAACAAGGTCACCGAACGAGTAAGCCGATCAAGAGAACCGAACTAGCTTACTCATAACTTGAACCGAACGAGTTAATCTCAAGCAGAACCGAATGAGTGGTTTCACAGTTTGAACCGAACGAGTTAATCTCAAGAACATGATATCGAACGAGTGGTTTATAGTTTAATACCGAACAAGTTAATCTTAAGCAGAACCAACGTAGTGGTTTCACAGTTTGAATCCGCAAGATGTTCTCACGATGGAACCATACTAGACAACGAACTAGTTAACCGAGTAGGTAACCATACAAGATTAAGCCGATCTAGTTTTTCTTGACAATACCGAACGAGTTGTTTGTTTCAAGAACGAACTAGCTAAGTTAAGTGGGAACCCGAACTAGTTGTTGCTGTTGGAACCAAACTAGTTAAACCGAACGAGTTATACCGAACAAGCTAGAGCCGCAGAAACTAGCGTAGTTGTTGTTGAAATCCGAAACTAGTTATACCGGACAAAACGAGTTAACCCGAGCAATAGCATGAGCCTAACTAGCTTAGTTGTTTGAACAATTACCCGAACTAGTATAACGAAAAAGCATAGCCGAAAACAGCTGATAGATCTAGTTTAACTCTTGTCAACGAATTAAGTGGATCCCAGAACTAGTTTGTCCCCCCCTTTGTTACCGAACAGACAACCGATCTTAGGCAATTTCTTTATCACCGTATAGTCATTCCTTTTATGATACATAACTCAAAGTTCTAAATTATACGGTTTATTTCTTTGACTTGTAAAATCCCGTGAAATAAACACTTGTTTTCTCGGTTTTGTTGAGAATTGTAAAATCCCGTGTAGTTTCATTTCAAGTCTCAACAATCACATAACTAAACATAATTTCTTTCTATCACCGATCGATCAATTTGTAATCTTTTTGATACCACAATGACGACTCTTGCCAATAAGTTACTTTTTCAAGAGGAGACAACAAACCACCAATGCTTGAAAAACACTTGTATGATTTGGTAGCAGCCGAATGGAACTGTTATGTTGAATAGGACCTCATGGAGAGAATGTTCTTGCCTCTGTTGAAAAAGGTACCACTCATTTGGCCTTCAATCACTTTGGGATGGAGCTACATGGCTTAAGAAATATACATTGAAACTGACTCCCATGAAGACATTCTAAGCTGATTGTGACTTCAATGAATAAGCCATCATTCTCCAAGGCTTCCTACTGAAAGTTAATGCTAATTGTGAGTCAACATCGTGCATGAGGTTGCAAAAGATCTTTGGGAGAAGAATAAACTAGCTTATGCATGGAACGGTCGTAACAAAACAAGAACAGAGAGGCAAGCTGTATGATGATTTCGATAAGTTCACTTACAAGAAAGGAAAGTCGTTAATGAGTATACTGAGGTACCTGTGACTCAATGATATGAACATCATACAACGATTACATTGGAGCAATTGCAAGTTAAACACCAAGTTTTTAAACTCTCTTCCTGATGAAATGGAGCAAATTTGTTTACCTGATGTTAAATTAGTCAAAGACTTGCATTATCCAATGGTTGATCAGCTTCATGCTTACCTGCAACAACACGAAAGACATGCATAATGATGTTCGTTTGATGCAGGAAACGTATCCTCCGTTCTCTTGCTTTACGTTGCATCTCACCAATTAACTCTGTCAACTGATCAAATTCATCGTTCAATCTCTCTCAAACTATCATACTTCATCATAATGTTTCACCATATCCGTCTTCACATGTTTGTAAACACCTTATCAGAATCAAACAATTAACACAGTCAATCAACACCTCTTTCAATCACTTATCCATTAAAAGAGTGCCTATCCTCTGTTCACCACAACGTTTATTCTCCACAATCATTCATCCCACAACTGGAATATGCTCCCACAACTTACCAACATCAACAATCTGAATTTTCCCAACCAGACTTCGGTCTAATTGTTCTAGTGTTCCAGAAAGGGGATGATCCAATTGATAGCAGATTATCACATGATGTCTTTCTTAACTACTGTTGTCAATTCACGGTAGCACTTTACCAAACAATCAGCTATGGACTCATCAAAACCCTCGTCAACAAGCTTTCCATCTATGATGGGGAAAAAAGTAATTGTACAACATGTTCAGGGGGAGATAAACTACTTTATGCTGCTGGAACAACGAGGAAAAATTACCAAACTTGGAGCAAGTGGATAAGTGCGACAGCTACACATGGACAACAAGGACTGTCATCTGTTACAACTGCAAAGGGGAGGGTCATATTTCCAAGAGTTTACTTTATGTCCCAAGAGAAAAAGGGGAATGAAATGTGGTTCAATGTTAAAGTGTTGCTGTGTTCAAGCTCAAAGCAGTGGTCAAGTTTTAACCAAAGGAATGAAATAGCATTTTTGGCAGATCCATGACTTCCTGACACTCAAACCTCTCAGACTGTCATTACCCACAATGCTGCTTATCAAGCCGATGATCTGGATGCCTATGACTCTGATTGTGATGAACTTAACTCAGCCAAGATTGCTCTCATGGCGAATCTTTCCAGGAATGGCTCAGATGCACTCACTGAGGTACACAATCCAGATAATCTGGCCTATGATTTAATCAATCAAAGTGAGCAGATAATGACGTCTTCTGAACAGTCTAATGATGTGAATCAGACAGAAACTGAAATAACTAGTGATAGCATATTTCATTCCTTATTTATCAGTTATTGATGAAACACATCAAGAAACTATCCAGAATTCTTAACTCTTTGCTCAACAAGATGCAATGATATTATCTTTGTTTTGGAAACAATTAAATACCCAAGTGATGAACTGTTATAATGTTAAATCTGGGATATTTAAGTGCAAATCAAGCTTTGACTACCCGAGCTTGACAGATATAAAAGAAGAGGTTATAGTTTTGAAGAAATGCAAAATGTTGAGAACAGTATTTTTTCGATCAAGAATGAACAGTATGCCGAGATTGAATGTCTAAGCTAAACTCTTTCTAACAAGTGCAAAGAAAGAGATTCTTTAATGATAAACAATTTGATCTCAAAAAATGATTTTAAAATGGAAGAAAACAGATAAATTGTGATAGAAGAAATTGCTTTAGAAAAGAAAAATTAAGCAACTTGATAATATCATTTTCAAAAGAGGTCAATCTGCGTAAACTGTTCATATGATGACTAAATCCAAAAATTTTTATGATCATTCCACAAAACAAGCTATCGGTTTTGAAAAACCTTTCTATCTGAAGAAAGTTCGGGAGTCAAAGCCAAAACTGTATGACGGGAATGTCATTCTTAAAATGGATAATATTGTAATTCTTAATTCTGATGAGACATTAATGCTTTGTGAAGAGAGTCATTCAAAAATGCTTTTGAAAGAACAAGATCCAATGGTTGTAAAAAATAAAGTGAACACTAAACCCATTAATTATGCTATTCTTAATAACGATTACAACAATTGATTTGCTCGACAATCTGATTTATATAGTGAACATGCCTATTGGAAAGCGACTTCGGTCCCACCTTTAGACCCATCTCCTTCTTCCACAACCAACAAAGTTGAGGTTACAAAAGAATTTCCTAAAGTGAGTATGGTGAATACTAGTTTGAAAGAGCTTAAACGCCATCTTGCTGGCTTTGACAAGGTTATTAAAGAAAGAACCAATGCCACAGCTATCACTGAGGGGGGGGGGGGGGGGCACGTGAGGGTTCTTGAACATACTAAGGCTTGTTTTGCGAGATGAAATTATTCTGCTTTTATAAAATGAATTAAAAGATATCTTCAATAACTTTAAATCCTATACTTGGTTGACTGAACTTGCCAATGTTCCTAATTTGTTTTTATCAAATGGAACATGATGTCGAACAACTTCGCTTGGAGTCCAGAACTTTCGAAGTTATAATGACTCAAGTTTTGAGTTATTTAAAATGACGACTCTTGGCACAAGCCATTGATCATGATATTGTAAAAAATGTTGTGAATTTATATTGGAATGCTGGGTGTGAAACCTGTGTATGGATGTCAAAAGTGTCTCGAACTCAAGGACTGAGCTTTCTAACAAAAAGGTTGTTGTGATAAGAAACTTACGATAAAATTTGTAAGAGTTTTAACAACTCCTTGAAAACATTGCTTCACTTTAGAAGTGATTTTCAATTAATAAGAAAATTTTTAACAGAAAAAAACAGAGTTTTAGCATCAAAATGCTCCAAGTTTTAATCAATTGTTTAATTAATGTGAATGTAGAGCTCAGTCTCAAGAGATTAAAGGTAAAAATTTTAATAAACAAAAACAAAATTAAAGTATAGGGTTTAAAAACAAAAAGACACAGTCCATTGTCAAAAGTTAAAAGGAGCAAATTAAGTCCTTAAAAGGAAATGTAGATGGATAGTATAAGTCAAAATGGACATGGGTAAATTGAGACTCTTTAACAATTGGAATTGGAACGTAGGAGATGACAAATTTGTTGCTCTGAGAATGAGCATTTGAAACAGACTTTTAAGCAACTTTATGACTCGATATAAACCAAAACGTGTTTCAATCTAAAAGAAACTCAATGTGATGCGCTTTATCAAAAAAATTCAATATAAAGTATGGGGAAATTTCTGATTTAAATGCAAAACTTCAGAACAGGTTTGGTCTAGCAGCCTTAAAAAATGAGTTAGGAAACTTAAAGGTTAAGCTTTAAATATGGAGGCTATTGAGGAACCCCACCTGTTGATAAAAAGTGTTCTAAGGGATAATATGGAACCAATCAAGCCCAATTTATTGACATAAAAGGACTGCTCACTCCTCTTATATTAAGCACACTCAGGAAGAAGCTTTGGTCCTTAGGGATATAGTCGAACATGTAAAAGCGAATTATCCTCAAGATTCACTTTTAGAGTCTGCCTTTAGGTATACAAAGTATTCTGGATTTGTTTCTTTTCACACATAGTAGGACTTGCACAGTTAGCATCAACAATTTTGGATCCTCAATTTGTTGCGGTCACAACGAGGAAAAAGGACAAGATGTTAGGTTAAAGCCGGAATCACTCAACTTCTACTAGAAAACAAAAAACAGTCTCTACTTCAAACATAGTTTCTAACAAGGCGGTGTTACATTTACAGGGTAAGACTTTCTATTGTAGATGCAGATCAACCTTTCAGGCTAATACCACTGAATGATTAAGATTTAGCAAACACCAAGTAGTAATTCGAAGAATAAAGTAGAAGCTCACCCTAGGAACGTTAAATCTGTTTGAATAAACAGGAAAATGGAATGGTACTGTTAAAGTTAATGGATCTGACTGTCTGTGCAGAATTCTAAGAAAACATGTTAATTATGATTATGTCTGTATTATCGGTGTGATTGCATGTCTTTGATCATTTGTGTGTTTCTAATTATTTGAATGATGTGAAATTTCCTTGCTAAACCTAAGAAGAGAAAAAATCTAAGAGAGAGATTTGGAAACCAACAGGAAAAGTGTTCACTAAAAGATGGGATATATTTGGGAGTTTCACTACCGGTCGACCTTCACTATGTAGGGATATGCGTGCCCTTTAACTAGAATTAGCATCTACCAATGAAGTGCCTTTAGGAAACCAGTAGTTCTAGAATCTGAAGCACCCCAAACTATGGTTAATTTGGTATATTTCAAGGAAACCTAAGAATAATAAGAATATGAGTCCTTTGAAAACTGAGGTTATAAAAACAATTATCTGTAACAAACAGAACCCAGTAATTCTTGGTGATCCATAAAACCAATGTTCCATCTTCTTCTCTTAATGGTATGCAGATTGTCAAATTCGTCCTCTGGTATTTTGGATCTACCAGGTATGCTCGAAGACTTGACTGGTGAGCGCTCGCAGCTCACCAATTTCATCAGTAATTTCTTCGGGTATATAGTTTACATATTCAGAAAATGTTTCAAGTTGCAAAGATAATGCGGTTATGGAGACTATCAGATTAGGAATGTTACATTTTTATAGTGTTTCTTTATTTAAAAAAAAAATATATTTTTGAAAGGACTTGGGCCATAATGATTTTCCGTGGGAAAATTCTGTTTTTCCAAATATCGAAGTGGCTTTTAGTAACATACATGCTTCATTCGCTATCTAGAAGGGTTGATTTATTAGAAGGGATCTCGAGGGTAATCTTTATACACTTCAAATTGGCGAATTATGATGGCGTCCTCTCCAATTTGTTCTCTTGTCAATGGCCTTAAAACCATGGCTTGGTTTTGGCATCGTCGTCTATTCCACTTGAAAACTTGGTGCTATTAAGCATCTTGCAAGATCATGGACTTGTCTGAGGTCTCCCTACGCTCAGTTTTTTAAAAGGATCACTTATGTTATGCAATGTGATTAGGCAAAAAGTTCAAAGAAACCCACAAACACCCATATTGAGGTCTACCAATCAAGGAAAATCTATCTGTTGCATATAAATCTGCTTGGGGCCTAATGAGTGTGTGGAAAGTGTCTATGGAAAAGATAGTACATCTAGTTATTGTCGCGACTACTCTCGAATTACATGGGTAAAATGTTTTGCGATCAAAAGATGAAGCTCAGTTTTTATATTAATTTTTTGAAGTTAATACAAGTACGGTTAAGGAAACAGTCTTTCCATAGCATCAGATCAGATAAATGGTACAAATGGAGTTTGTTAATCAGTTATTGAGGTGAATATTATCGAGACATATTGCTCTCTCATGAAACATCAGTTGCACGCTCTCCACAGCAAAACGGTGTTGTTGAAAGATGAAATCGGTACGCTAATTGAAGCTGCCCGCACTATGTTAATTTGCAAAAGCTCCTTTTAGTTCTATGGGACGTACGCGGTTGCCTCAAAACCTGTTATACCCCAAAATAGGTCCCTTGATACATCGTGTCACGGTAAAACACATACGTGTTTTACATGGACAAATACCTCCCGATCTCATTCGTATCTTCATGTGTTTGGTGCACTTGTGACCAACGAATGGATAGCTGAGAATTTGGGCAGTTACAAACAGAAGCGCTGACATTGGTTATTTTCATTATCTATGCACCCCACGAAAAAAATCGCCATTCTGGATTTACAACAGACGTGTCCAGTTGATAATTGAAACTATTCATGTTGACTTTGATGAGCTGACGCGATGGCTCTCTGAACACAGCAGTTGAGCGAACCGCACTTAATGATATGAATCCTTGTAACAAATCAGGTTCATAGTGCAGGGACTCGTGCCAATACCTCCTCCTTTCAACAACATTTATACACCTTCAAGATATGACTGGGGTTTTGTATGTTTCACCAAGGTTTGATTGAGTCACTTAATCCTCACCACTTTTGTTGATTACAAGCAACAGAAGTCATTGCTAATATTCCTGAAGTTGTTGCACCTGAACATGCTGTATTAAACTGGCTCCCCTTCCATCAACACAGTTGATCAGGAATGCAACATACCAAGTACTCTCATCAAACATAGATACACAAACTCCTTGTATTTCGCATGTTGTTGATACCTTTCTAAAAGCAGATAAGAAGACTACAGAAGATAATCATGATATTGAAGTCGCCACAATGGGTAATGATCTGTACTTTGGTATTCAATTTCAGTAGATTGCTTCTGATCAATCTCATCATCGGATGGTATTTTTAACAACTTTGTGCCTCCCGATTACCAAGTTTCTGAAAACAATAGCAAAATGGACCTAAGGTTCCCCAACTTGAGAATTAATTCGGTGATCTCGACAGATTAATCTTTTCCACAAGACTAATCTCATTGAAACAAGGCGTTGATTCTGCTACTATGATGCCTGTCTCACATCGGTCGAACCTAAGTAACTACAAATGACGTCTATTAATAAAGCATGTTGGATTGAAACATGCAAGAGGAACTTCGATGAATTTGAACGTCTTGAAGTTTGGGAATAAACCTAGTTCCTCCTATATTGAATAAAGCTTTTGTTATCACTCTTAGTGGATCTATAAAGGTTAAGATTGATGAGTTAGGAGGTATTCCGGTTGGTTTCGCTCGTGGTTATCGTCAAGAGAAGGAATTCGAATTTGAAGATAGTCTTTCTCTCCGGTTGACTAAGCATTAGTGGCTATAGTTTTTTTCTAGGTTTGCTGCTCATGAATGAACATGGTCGTCTATCATATTGATAGTGAAATGACTGGGGGTTTGTCTGTATGATAATCTTTCGTGCGGAGAGGTTTTTGTTAGCCAACCGGACGATTTGTGGATTCCAGGAATACCTAACTACATGTACAGGCTAAGAAAGATCTGTATGGCGTTGATACAAGCTCCTACGCGTCGTGTTATGATATGTTGTCTTTTTCCTGATATCCAATGACTGGTCTCAAAAGGATCAGTGGATCTTACTATGTTCACCCGTTTAGAGAAGGCAAGGATCTATTCTAGTACAAATTTATGTCGTATGACATTATATTTGTTGCTAATCATGTGAACAATCATCCCTTATCAACATCCCCCCACCGTCCCCACATCTCCTCCACCTATCCCATCAAACACCCCACATCGAATCTACTCCTAAACTTTGTGATCGATTCACTAATCATGTGTTACAAAATCAATATGTCGATGATGGGGAAAATACTAATTTTTTCTTAGGGACTACAGATTTCTCAAAGTCACAGAGGCATTTCATAAACCAATCTAAATATGCTCTTGAATACTAAAGAAATATGGCTTTGGAATTTATGGACCCAGTGGATACTCCATTGGTGGAGATAATCCAAACTAGATGAGGATAAAGAAGGGTAAAGTTGGTAGTATCCGTTCACTCTCTCATGGTATGATTGGCACCTCCTTTATCTTACAGCCAGTAGACTGTCCTATAATTTGTTTACTATATGCATGTGTGCCCAGTACAGGATTGGCTAACGAAAGCACTTTAAATGCGGTAAAAAGGATCTTTCGATATCCTAAAAGGAAAACTTACAACCAACATAATTACAGCATCAAAACAGACAAACGCGTACTTAGGGGAACTTGTTAGTATCGAAGGATTCTTCATTTGCGCTAACAGCATTTGAGATGCGGTCATGTTGGTTGTCATGATACAAGCTTGCGTAGCACATCTTGGTTAGTATACACTTTTGGGTGATTAGGACTTATGAGTTGTCAGTCTAACGGAAGCAGAATATATTGCTTTGTCCTGGTTGTTGTGCTCAAGTCCTTTGGACTGAGATCACAACTTACGAATCATGGCTTTTGGATTCCAAAAATTAAATATCCAATGTTACTGTGATAACAAAAGCACGGCTATTGCCTTATGCTGCATCTAACGTTCAACCATTCAGATCCAAGTACACTAATTGACATCAGATTTCATTCATCAAGGTAGCATGTGAAAATGGTGTGATCGGACTTTAATTTGTCAACTTCCCGGGAGTATCATTGGCAGACATCTTCACTAAAGCTCTTGGCCGAGGGGGGAAAGATAATTGCAATTTCTATCAACAAGATGGGTATGCGAAGTTTCTACGCCAGAGACTCTGAAAATGTTGGAGATGACGTTGTCGAATAGTGGTCGGTACCTATTCGATATCCTTTGTATCATATGTATATAATAACCTCAGAAAAACCAAAATATTTTCTTTTTTTATTAAACTTTCAAAAACAAAATAAAAATTAAAAAATGAGAACAATACAAAAAAGAGTTTTCAAATGGCATGTCTTCTGAAAATCGATAAACATTTAAGGTCTTTAGAAATGTCATTCAACCAATGTACGAGCTTGTATTGAGTTTCGAGCAGGAAGTTTATAAGTGTTTTCAAAACATGGCCATATGGCTTACTATAACTTTGATAGTACGCTTTTCACCCTGAGGAAAATAACATATCGTCCAATAAGACCAGTTGTTCCTACAACGGGAATTTATTCTCGGTGGGCTGTCTACTTTATAAACTTGCAATGGGCTTGTGATTAATGTGCATCACAACCTGTGCTTCCTATATTTAGTAAGTGTACGATTCAGTGCATTTATTTGTCAATAAGAGAAAATCTTATTTTTTTGGTAAACAGTTGTTTAACAATGAATTAGTGTTTTACAGTAAGTAATCACAAAAAAAAATTTCAATGGGCAATTCGACACTCAACAAATGACAACAACTCTTTAAATAAAAAAAAAAGGGTCATTATTTGAGGGGAGAAGAGAATGCTGTTCATCAAAATATCTTTTAAAAGGTTCTTTCAAAATAAGTCACGGAATAACGGAGTAAGTTTTAGTAATGGACGGATCAAAATTAAGGGGTTGTTAATGGATTTTAAACTACACGAGCTTAAGATGTCATTTGTTTTAAACTTTATGGACTTATTTACAATTTAAGACTTAGTTGATTCTCACGGAATAGATTTAAGCTTATCAATTCTTCGAACACAATCTCAAGTATATTTGCGTACTAGGTTTTGCTGATTCTGGAGGTATCAAAACCAGCAAGGGGACAAAAAAATAGGGGGGGGATGTGCGTACAAGGTTTTGCTTATTCTGAGGTATCGAAACCAGCAAGGGGAAATGAGTAGATACACCAGAACGTACAACAAGTACACGTGATAGAGTCTATAGCCTTCTTCCATTTTAGGCCATTCCAGGAAGACAAATGTCATAACCTCAGAGAAAATCAGTGTTTTAACTTGTTACTTTTGGATGCACTATTTCAACCACATGGGGGAAGAGATATCTTATTATTTTTGGTATGCATCTTTTGAGTTTCCAGGGGGAAGTAGTGTGTGAAGAATTATTCAAGCGTGAGAAGATATGTTTCTGATTCAATTAATGTTTCCTCAATCAGTTAATCACTAAGCTTATTTTCGAAGGAGTAGATTAGTTGACAAAAGAAGTACACATAGGTTTGATAAGTATGATGATTCCTTCAGTTAGTTAGTATCCGGCAGGAAGAAATGTGTACATTTAGGACTTAGTTGACTTAGGTGTTATCATTTCGACTACTTAGAGGGAATAATTATGACATCTGGGACTTAGTTGACTTTGGTGTTACAATTTATATCATCACTATCATGTAAGGAGAAATACAGACATCCATGACTTAATTGACTTTGGGGTTACGGTTTTGAATTAGTTGTGTACTTTGGATATTTGGGCGTTATACATCAAGACTGCTTGATGCGGCTTGCACATCTGCTTTGAATATACTCAAGAAAGGATTGCTGGTTCTTCCATAAAGGGATAGCGAGAACGGACTACAGATTGTTGACATGGATAGAATGACTGTGTCATTTTCGGTTTGAACATTTTTAGGTCTTGTCTTATACATATTCTTGTGAATATATATAAAGGTGTAGTGTAGGACAAAAATAGGCATATATAGTGTTTGAGTATGAATTTTCAAGTATTTCCCAAGAAATTCAAAATCTTTTAAATTAACATGCTCAAACACCATATAATATCCTCAGAAATTAAGGGGGAGCATTAAAATGTTCCGAATAAGGCTTAATATATATAATCAGAACATTTTTTCACCAAATAATTTTCATTCATATTTAAATCAATTGATATCCAAAATATCAAGAGATTTGACATTTTTGATAAAGGGAGAAACTGATTAAAATATATATAACTTGTAAAAATGTGATCATAAAGGCTTAAGTGTGAACTCCTTCCTCACCATGCTAAACAATTTTGGTTATCGATGCATGTGTTGAGGGGGAGCATTTCTAAAAAGTAAAACCGTCGAGGTACTAAATGTTTTGATTTATATCACAAAGTACCTTGATCGATGTTTTCAAATGGTTTTAAGGCTGAGAACAATACCAAAAGACCGACCATGTATTTAATTAATTAGAGTTATAAGGTGGTTAGGTATAGGTGTTCGTTCCCATGATCCAGCCAGAACCGGAGGGATCTAATTAGGGACATTCCATTAGATAGAATAGAAGTCTTTAGGTATGATATAAAAGGAATAAAGTAGGAAAAGGGAATAATACCGACTAAGATAGAGTTAGCACTGGAACAAACCCAACAAGGTGTTAGTTATGAAGTCTCAGTAAGCATCAAAGGGGTGAAGAATGAAAAAAAAAAGTTAAGATAAAGGGTGAAAAGAAAGAAGCCCTCCTTACACTTAGGCAGAAACCGGGTCAATACATATGCTATCAAAAACACTAAGATGTTGTCTGGTATTAAATGTGTATCCATGGGAATCAAATGATGCAATGCATAAACCCTCCTAGCACCCAAAGTATCTCTAAAGACTTCTTGTTTCATTTCTTACGGAGATAAACTATTTCCATCGGCCTTTCTCATCCGAGGTTAGTTGGGTATTGAAAAGGGTGGGGTAGTCAGTTCAGCCTCCGATTACTAAACCATTTGTGCTCTTTCGAGTCTAGGAGCACATAAAGGAGATCATCTCAATTACTAATTAGGACACTATTCCAATATACTTGTATTTCATACACTATGAAAACAAGGAATATCTTAAGATTCCTACGCATTATCCTTGTGGTATTGCCATAACATCCGAGTGATACTTAAAGTATTCACAGTGACGATGGAAAAGCCAATCCTAAGCCACCTAAAAACAAGCTGCAGAGTAGGTGACTTATGAGATCCTATATGGATCAAACTTGTGACACTGGATACCAATTCGGTCCAGACTAAGAATTGACGATTGATGAATTTTGAAATGCATAAAACTCTCGATGTGTGGCAAAATCATTTTAGCAAGTGACACATCGATTGATTTTCAAATTAATTTTTGTTTTAATCAGTGAGACTTTGTCTTACTGGTTCACTCATACCGTGTTATCTACTTTGAGACACTCTGGTAATGAGAACGGCTAGTGCAACTGTGAAACCCTGTCAAGGAGATTCTTCGGAATTCTACCTGATAACAAGCAGTATTTATACTGATTAACGGGGAACTGTGGTTATTGCAACCGTATTCGACGAAGTGACAAAGACACTGGTATGTGCTTAATTACACATACCATTTACCTAGGAAAACGTGTCTAAAAGACTAAAAACATACCAAAAATACATTGTATTTGTGTGTTTTGCATTTATATTGTGCATGTAACGGATATCTAAGAAAATGACAAAAACGAAGCCAAAAGAACAAAACCGAGCACGGAATGGAAAAGCGTGAATAAGTCAGAGTCAAAGCCAAAAAGTCAACCAAAAAGTCAACTCCGAAAAGTCAAAGTCAAAGCCAAATCCGAAACCAAAGAAATACTTAATGGGCCAACCAGCACCCATCTAATGGGCCGGGACAGCCCATTAAGCATTTATATCAAAGCTTAATAAGCCTTAAACTAAATAGAAGCCCAAAAATCCTTTATTTATAAACTGGCCCATTCCTAAGCCTAAAACCCCTTTAACTGTCGTTAAGCCCACAACAACTTAACCTTTATACCATTAGTCCCCAAGGACTGTGGTTGCAACAGAGACATACAACCTCAAGGGCTGAAATTGCCAACTCCCTTATCCCATTTACACCTCAAGGACTGTCCATGCAATCAAACCATACAAATTGAAGGGCCAAAGTTGTAAAAATTCAAACCCTTTTCCCTGTTATCACCAAAACAGAGATACAAACACAAAACCATTTTTGGCGCCAAATTGCCATATCTGTGTCTTCTTCACCCTGCACCTTGCAACAAAACAACAAAACCATCACTCTCTCCCAATCTAACCCCACCTCACATGGGCTCAATGCCACCTTGGCAATCCCACACAACCCCATTCGTCAAAGAGAAAAGACAAGAATTCAAGGGTGAGGATCATTTGACTTGGTGACCAAGAAAGATGAAGGGCCAAGATGAGGGCTTTTGAAGCCTATCTCACAACAAACACAACAAGCACACATGAAGACATCAGGACTTCTGAATTCGGCTATAAATAGGTCTTAATGTTAACAGTTGTAAGGATGTAATTTAGGAGTAGTATAATTTTACTTTTAATGTTTTTATTGTCTTTAAATTTTTGTCATTTTACTTTTCAAGCCTTGTAACCTTTTTGTAAGATTAATGCAAATTTCAGTTTTCAATTTGTTAAAATTCTATCTCTTTTAAAAGTCTTATGCAATCAAGCTTATTTGTGTTCACAAGTTCTTTCTATAAGCTCTTATAAGCTTATAGAAGCCTTTTATACTCATTTAAACTTTCACAAAAGCTTTAGTGAAAGTTAATGTTTCATTAAAAAGAAATTTGTATTCGAGCTTTTTGGAGCATGGTGTATTATGGATGGCCATGGGTTAGAACTTCGTGGGAAGCATTAGGATGTTCTTAAACTGATTTTGGAGTTTAAAATCTTAACAAAAGCTGTGGACTACTTGTAAGTCCCAAATTTCCTTTTCAAATCAATATTTATGCATTCGCTAGTAATTTGCTTAAATTATGCTCAATCTGTGTTTTAATGCTTTTTAGATGTTAATTATTGTTATTTGATCTTGTTTTATGAATTTCATAAGCTGCTTTAGCCTTAAAATGAGTTTTAAAGTTTAAAGGGGTGTTTGGGTTAAGAGCATTCTAAATAGTGAAGTAGTTTGTAAACCACTTATGGCACTCAAATCAATTTGCATAAGCTCTAAATTAGTCTTAAGATTAGTTTTTATAAGCTCTTAATAGGTTTTGTTAAGTTTTAGTGTTTGATTTTTCAATTCTCCAAGTCTGCAGGTTCATAAGTTATTAAAACAGATTATGAGTCAGTTTTCCTTAAAATACATTTAGGTGTGATTTTTATGTTCAAAATAGGATTCTTAGCATCAATCTACTTTGAGGCATTTGGTTTTGTAAATTTATTTTGTGCCTTTTAGATGGAAACAGTCAAGCATAGTTAGACTGTGTCTTTAGTCCTAAAAAAACTTAGATGTTCAGATCAAAATGTGGTCACCATCTAGCTTTGAGTTTGATTAATTTTGATTGAATGTTACTTACTAGAGTCTGAGTTTAATTTGTTTGGAGTTTATAGTTTGTCAAAAGAATTTTTGGTTTTCAAAAATCTTAGGCTGCAAGTAGCCATTTTATTTCAAAAATCAAAACAAAAACAAGTAGTAGTATCTGTCTTGTTCAGCTCAATTTTCTAGCTTATTGCCTTACATGTTTTCCTCAAGTTTAGCTTATTTGTGTTCACTTAGATAAGTACTTTATCTGTTTTAACTTTTCAGCTTAAGTCATGTGCTTATTGGTCCTTAAAAGTTAGCTTAAAACCTGTCATAAGCCCTCTTAGAATCTGTCTTAGTATCCTGCCTCTATGCTTTTAGTACTTATTAGCTTATTTTGCTTGCTCATTTTTAGTTAATTGTGCTTATCAGGTCTAGGTGTAGGTCAGCCTTTAGCCTTTTGGTTTTCCTTTAGCTTATTAAGAACATAAAGCCAAAACAGTTTAGCTTAAAAGCCACTAGACTTGTTAAGCTAAACTGTCAGCTTATTTGTGCTTTTCCTAGCTCATTTTTAAGGTTTTTCAAAAAGTTCCTTTATTAAAGTTTATAAGTTTTGCTTGTTTTAGCTTTTCCAAAAAGAAAATTTTTAAAAAAAATGTTTTGCAAAAAGGGTGGCCACAGGTTTCGAACCTGTGACCTCCCCTTTATACACCAAAGCCTCATCACACACACTCAATGCCAGTAGCGCCCTTGGGTCTTTTCTGTCATAACTCTTTCCCTTTATTTATTTAACCTTTACTTTAAGTTTTGCTTTTAAAGCTTATTTGCTTATTTTAACAGCTTATCAATGTGTGCTTATTTACAGTTCTATTTTTCTACAATATTAATAGTTTAAAGTACTTTTCAGTATTTTTCTAGAATTTTAATAATTAGTCTAGTATTTTTAATATTTAATTTAGATTAAAATTGTTTTTAATTCATATTAAATAAAATAAAAATCAAAAAAATTTAATTCTTTTTAAAAAAAATTCTTTTATCATTTAGGACATGTAAAAATTAAATTTGCATGTGTAGGATTAAAATTTCATGTTTTAGGTTTTCGAGTCGCGTTTTTACGTTCCCGTTTACGTTTTTAATTTCGTTATTACTTTCGTTTTTAGTTTAGCGTGCCCTTTACTTGCTTTTTCTCATAGAATTAGAAAACCAAGCCAAATTTGTGATATTCAAACATCAAATATCAAACCGACTCTCGACTTTCCATTGCATTCCTTGTACGGAAAAAAGACCCGGGTCTGATTTTAAACTTTATTGATTTTAAAGTAAGAAATCGATACTTCCGGATATATATGTTGTATTTGTGAATTTTTTGACTTGTTGCCTTGGTTAAGGGTGATTTGTCAAAGGTTTACCTAGTATTATCTATATATACTATATTGAACACGAAACAATTTTTGGCGCCGCTACCGGGGAGGAGTGTAAGCGATTGTCGTTCTGACATTTGACAATTAGTGCTTTGAAGATCCTTCCTCGCGAAGTTATTTGTTTTATTTGTGAATATATAAAATATAAAAAAAATATACAAAAATATTTTTCATTCTCTTTTATTAGTATATAAAAACAAGAAAAATCAAAAATATAAAAACATTGTTTTTAATAAAGAATAAAAACCATCATTGATATAATGCTCTCAACTTGAGCATTATCATAATAAGTTCCCAAACAAAAGATTAAAACTTGCCTTTGTGTCACTTGTGAAGTACGGCTCACCTTTAAGAGATTAACAAACTATAAGAGGGGTATAAGGAGGGTTGTTCCAAGGAACTACGACCCGAAAGGAGAAGGTTCTTAATAGCTTCGCGCTTTCCTGCTCCTCCGCTCCTTTGTGCGTTTTTCTTTTAGAGAGCTACCGTGAAGCAAGTTGATTATTGGTTTAAGTAGTTCGGTCTCATTTTGTCCTTTAATAAAATATGTTGTTTAAAAAACTCGAAAAGCCAAAAATAATCTCCTTTAACCTCTTTGCCATTTAATTCTTCTTCTTATCCCTCTATATTGTTTAATTCTTATGGCGTCGCTCGATTATCGTTTGAATCCTATTTACACGATTAAAGAATGTTCGTCTTGTGGAGCTTTGTACAATAAATCTTGTGATTGTTCTAAAGGGGGTTTCGTAGACAAGTTTGTTCGTGATCCTAATAAAACACCCGACTCGTCTCAACGACTCCCTCATAATTGTCCCAAGTGTGGAAACCCGGTTGATGGTCTATATTGTCGACAATGTGCTCTATTACGAAAGAAATTAAAGGAAGTTTGGTTTACAATTTGTGATGAAAATAAAATTTTCCAAGACTTTCTAAACACTTTCGAGTCATCCAATGACAATACTAACGTTGTTAATGCACCTCAAGAGCCATTCGTCTTCAATCAAGACCCCGGTGAAAAATCTTCACAAAGTTCTCCACATATTAACCACCATTGTTGTTACGGGTGTGGTGATTCGTTAGACGGTATCTTTTGTCAACGATGTACTTGTGAGTCTTGTGGGAACGGTCCTTATTATGGCTATAATTGTCCACCAAAAGTTCCGATTATCTCTAATCCGGAACAATGCTACAATCAAAACGTTGATGAGTTCCCACAAACTTTGCCAAGTTGTCATCCGACATGCCATCCTGGAGATGAAAATTCATTCACTTATGATTCCAATCTTAATTTTGCGGATGATTCTCCTAACCCACCTCCACAACCCCCGACGTATTCTTGTGAGTTTTGTGGGAACGATGCTCATTATGGTCACGATTGTCCACCTCAAGTTCCGTTTAACTATAATCCGGAACCGTATTACAATCAAGACTTTAATTTCCCACAAAATTTTCAAAGTTTTCAACAATAATATATTTGTTGTACCCGCTGTAGGGGCCCGCATTAGACTTTTCAATGTCAACAAGTGATCTTAGAGCCTTGTTGTTTAATTCGGAGGTCCTCAACAAAAGAAGGAAGAAGAAAAGCGAATTGAAGAAGAGCAAGCGGCTAAAGCTCGATATTGGAAGATTCCCGTTTGCTATGATGATGACGAGGACGAGGAAAGTTCTATCCCTTTGAAAGATATTATTATTTCTGGAATTCCTTCGTGTGTTGCAATCACACCTGTTTTATTTACCGAGGAGCCCGTTGACTCTCTCATAATGGAGGATGAGCATCTTGACACTATTCCGGCAACGGAATCGGACGAATTCATAAAGTCTAGTGTCGAGAACCTTGTCCCTACCCCAAGTGAGTCCGAGGATGCTTCCAACGGTGAGTGTGATTTGCCCGTTTGTGATGATTTTCCCAAGAGTCATCTTGTTACTTTCTCTAACCCTCTCTTCGATATCGATGACGATTGTACCTCAAGTGATGATGAGTCATTTTCCGAGGAGGACGTTCCAATGGAGAATTTTAAAATTTTCTCTAATCCTCTTTTTGATTTTGATGAAGAAATCATTGCTACCGAGGTGAATCTAATTCAAAATGAGGTGTTAGAAAGTATCACTTCAAATCCCCCAGGAATTGATTCCTTTGATGCCGAATCCAATCTTTTAGAATCTCTGCTTAATCGAAATACTTCGATTGATTCTTCTTCTAAGATTGATTCTCTTCTTGATGAGTTCGCCGGTGAACTCACTCTTCTCAAATCAATTCCACCGGGAATTGATAATGACAACCTTGATCCGGAGGGTGAGATTCATCTAGTTGAGAGTTTGATTTATGATAACTCGTCTCCTCACCCTCCGGAAGATTCTAATTCTGATGTTTTTGATGCTATAACCGAATCTTTCTCTCCATCTCCTATCCCCGTTAAGGATAGTGACTCTCTCATGGAGGAGATTGATTTATTTCTTACTCCGGATGACTCAATGCCATCGGGCATTGAGACCGATGACTATGACTCCGAAGGGGATATCCTTTTCTTTGAAGAATTTCTTACCGATGATTCCCTTTCGCTCCCTGAGCATGAGTCATTCCACTTTGAAAGTGATTATGATCCATCATCCCTTCGCCCTCCGGCGAAACCACCGAAATTGAGCCTGATACGGGAAACACTATACTAACCGAGTGTTCGTCAATCCCCACTTTTATCCCCTTGACAAACTCAAGTATGTGGGATCAGTCAAGCTAAGTGACGTTAAACAAGCGCTTCTCGGGAGGCAACCCGTGTATTTGTATATATTCTGTGTGTTTTTTAATAAGTGTGACATGAAGAGGCTCGCCTCTTCCAATTTCTGTGTTTTGTGGTTTTGTTTGTATGTCCAGGATTGGGGATGAAACTGTGAAGTACTCTCGTAATAGCAGTTTGTCCTTCTACTCTTGAGCTTCACATCCTCAGCTTTATTTTGGGAATCCCGATATCCTTGATTATTGCAATCGTGTATCTATGCTATTTATAAACGGCTTTAGAGTGACGTAGGCACCCTTTAAAACATTCAGGGCAATGTTTGATTTTAGTATGGGGGGGGGGTGATCTATCGATTTAATTTTTACTTGCTTGCTATGTTTTCATGCAACCCGTTTATATCACTATAAGTGCCAAATTATGCCAAAATTTTAAATTTTTTGATGAGAATATGTAATTTAAACACCAATTTTTGACTTTCCGATGGGTAGAACAAGATTACAATTTTGACCCGACCGGGTGTGTTGAGCCCTAGCTAGTTTCCTTAACCATATAACGAATGAAAATTTGTTAGGCTAAGCATTCGGGGATCCTTTTATTAGGGATTTTAAATTTGCGAAGAACGAAAAGTGATAGGAGTTAGTTATAAGTTGGAATGCTAAGCAAGGATTATTTGGAAATATTAAAGGCTCATATACGTAACTTGTGGTTTTTTCTCCCCGAAGATCTTAAAACGCCTAATCTACGTGTTTAATTTTGCTTTAACCTTAAATCGACAATTTCTAAAAAGAAGCTCTTTCGTAAACCGACAATCTCTGTGGGGTGTCAAAAGCCTGATAGCTTATCTGGAAACGGGTGGGACTTATCGAGAACATGATGGTTGGTGGAGGATCTAGTCTTTTCCCCAGATTTCTTCAGAAATATCGTTATACATGTAAAAGATACAACTTTCTAAAAATGTCGATCTAAGTTAACTTAAAATTAAGCACATTATATAGAGTGAATAATTGTCGGGAGGAAAAGTTACACAAGTCATACATATGAGCAGCGTTAGCATTTACAACTTGTATCAAACTGTGATTTCGTTTTTATGCTTAGTTTGGGGCTAGTGAACAATCGGGGACGATGAATGTATCCTTTTCTTAAGGGCGTTTTAGATTGAAGCGCTTCTTGTTCCGTGACCCTAAAAGTTGTAAAACCGCAATGAAAGTCAAATACGTGTTTCGTGCTTAAAAGATATATAAGGCATATATAGCAATGATAAAAACGGGGAGTTTCTTGAACTAGACATTCTAACACATTTGAACAACTACTTGTACTTTAAGAAGTTATGAGTTAAGGGGTTATGATCTTTGGTTTTCGAAGCTTACACTTCATAACATTGCGTGAGGACTACATCAGTCTGTATGGGGGTTTTGGTATGTTGTGTAAATTACACATTACCTTTTACTTTTAATACAACCCCAAAAGACCAAAAAAACGCACATAATTGCCTCATATAAGCTTGTTTTTTTGTGTTTATATGTGCAGGTACCGGATATTCATAAAGGATGAAAAACAAGCCAAACCAGACAAATCCAAGAGTTGAACTTGGAAAAGTGCACAAAAAACTGAGGGCCAAAGGATACAAAAGGGAGTGAAAACGACAAAAAAAAAAAAAAAAAAAAAAAAAAAAAATAAAAAAAAAAAAAAATAAAAAGAAACAAAAAACGAAAAAAAAACAAAAAAAAATTAAAAAAAAAAAAACATAAAAAAAAAAATTAAAAAAAAAAAAAAAAAAAAAAATAAAAAAAAAAAAAGAGGGCTTAAAACGAACATTTCCGGATCGACTCGACAACGTTTTTGCATTTAATGAAGTCATGACGAAGTCAAAGTCAACCTCGGGATACGACATTGGAAAGAGCACGAAAAAACGAAGCCGAAGGTATAAATATCTTATTGTGCCAACCCGTACCCGAGTTAATGGGCCGGGTCAGCCCATAAGTATTTATATACTTAAATAAAAGCCCAAAATAAGCTGGTCAAACAACCCTACCCCCCCCTAACAATCGTCAAAGCCCAATTATACAAGCCCAAAATGGACTTAACAGTCCATTAACCCAAACCCATAACACCATTTGCACAGTTAGTCCTTAGGGACTAACATTGTCAGTCCTTAGGGACTAACTATGCAAATACCTTTCAACCTCAGGGACTAAACCTGCCCAATATTCACAAATTTTCACCCAATTTTTACACTTTTAACCCCTGTCATCCAAAACCAAACACACCGATTTGTTTCCCTATGCACTTAACCCCGTTACCCTGTCTCTTTCAAATATAAAAAAGGCGCCATTGTCACTGTTCCACCTCGGGCCATTAAAACCATGATTCGCGCTTGTCTTTGTCTCCCTCTCCTTGAAGAATTTAATGCACATAGCCTACATGGAGTTAGGAATCAAGTCACGGGCTCATTTAAGCATTTAATGAAGGGTCTAACTCAAAAATTGAAGACCCTCCTCAAGAGTTATGATATAACACCTCGTATTTTAGGTCATTGTATGACATTGAGAAATTCATAATTTATTTTTAGGGTTTACGCGTTTACTCTTAACCGTAAAACTTAAGTTTAAATCGCGTAAACTGAAAATGATCATACTATGTAAACGGGCATTAAACATTAAATGGTTTGCATCAATACAAGTGTTATATGTTTTTAACTTTGAGGATATTTAATAACTTTGTTCATATTATTTTTAAGCGGCTAGTAAAATGTTACGTTTCATAATAAAATAGGTTTTAGGCATACCCGGAAGTTCTAAAACCTAACTACGCCTAAACGAATACCCACGATTATACCCAATACTCAAAATAATTAAAATTACATCATATATATATATATATATATATATATATAATGCCGAAATTTTGAAGATTAGACCAAGAGTCATCTTGTATACATAATATCTAGATATTAACTAAAAGGTACTCTTACACCTTTTACCAACTTGGCTAGTTTAACTTAACTAGAGTTAGAAAGTAACCATGGTTAAGTTAAGAAGATATTTATACTATAAATAGCCATGATGGCATGAGCAAAGGTCATATCTTTTTATACTTAACTAAAACTTCATTTCTTTCCTCTCTTTTCTTCTCAAATCACGGCACAAAAACCCATAAAACAAAATACATAACTTGATTTTCTAATTATATACAAATCCCTATACACAACATACTTAGGTATTCTAAGGTGTTGGTAGCATTGGTTCTTCATTTTCAAGTTAATTAAGAAGAAAAAAGGAAAGATTAGGGTTTTGGAAACCTAATCTTGGGTTATAAGCTTGAAAGCTTGATTTTGAATCTAAACACGGGTTTAGAACTTATTTCACATCTCTTACATCATTACTAAGGTTTTCTTAAATCCTTTATACTTTTCTTTCTTATGATTTTATGTATTACATGTTAAATATAGCCATAATCACCACTAATGACTTTTAAATGTATAAAATGGATTTTTATTTGTGTTTATCAATTTTTACATTATTCTAAATGTCCTAATGTTATAATATCATGGGAAAAAGTTAAATATAAAAAGTATGTCAACTTATGTTAAGTATAACATGTTTTAAAGGGCTTATTAGGGTTTTATAATGTTTCTTAAAACCTTCACTTATGTAAATAATGTGTAAGTAAAAGGGTTGAACTTGTTACAATGAAATTATATGGACTAGGGTTGATATTAGGACCTTATTATAAGTACCACAGTGTCAAATGTGTTTTTAAATGATGTTTTTATGGTATAACTACTACTAAGAAGTACATAAACAAGGTTTTATAAAGAAACCAACATGATTACTTAGGGGCTGTCCAAATTCAGAATTTTGGACAGTAGGTTATGATATTTAGTAAAAACTAAATAGCCTCATGGATTTCCATATGATAAGAAACTTGAAAAAAGATTTATAACGAAAAAGATAGTTAAAAACGGTTACGACTATAAATACTTTTATAAAAGCTATTTTTATAAAAAGTTACTGTTCATTACAGCAACTTTGAGTTTAAAACATTCTTAAATTATGGTATAACTTTTGATTACGAGATGTACACGCAAGAATCGTTCAAAACGGAATCCTATAACGAGGAAATTTGACATTTTCGATAATTAAAGTTTTTATAAAGTTAATTTTATAAACTATGAACAGAAAAATCTCTATTCATTCCAGGGATTTTAATCTTTATAAAAAATAATTCCTCTTTTAATTAACAAAAACGGTACTCGAAAGAATCACTAAAAAAGTCGGGATTAAATCGAAAAAGTTATTACGGTTTACAAGTTTACGCTTAATTAAAGCTAAAGACAAATGAGCTGTCATGAACAGTAATTTTACTATTCATCGCAGAATCTTAAAAACTTGATAATGTTAATATATTTGATCGCTCGTCTCATACTACGCAAGACGTGGATGTAAGAAACGCGAGCAAACGGGCTTAAAACGACCAACAGGGTCTTTTTACGAAAAGTATATTTATAAACGTTTTCACTTTTTGATATTATTGTACTGATTAGTCGGTGATTATGCTATATAGAATATTGAGTGGTTATCAAAGTGCTATATTACTAGGGAGTTTCATAATGAGGCCTCTTCGGATGGCGTATCGATGAGTTGTTGGATTTACGATTTAAAGTGTCCTAAACTCCTCGTACGTCATGTCATGACCTCTTTATTTATGATAGCCCGAACGATAGTACGATGTAACAACTATAAGATTATATTCAGTGTTGTTAATTAAAAGTACTCAGTACTTATACAGCCTTAATTTAAATAGGTTGCATTTATCGTCTTGTGTGACGTTTTATCTGAGATTAATTGAGCTATCTGTACTCAAGGTGAGTTCATAGCCCCACTTTTTACAGTTTTACTGATTTATTATTATTTGGGGTGAGAACATGCTTTGTTTTATAAATTGGACGCAAGTGTTGAAAGTATATTGATTATGTGTTGCCTAAGTAGCGATAACCCTCCTGAGCCCATTATTCATGAACTGTTAATTGCATAGATGTAGTTGTGAATTACATTATGTGAGCGCGAATGATATAAATAGATCTATTGGGATTAACCTCCCCGTTTGGGTGATTAGCTATCACTAGGAACGAACGTTGACCATGTCGGACTTGGATGTTGCGGGTTACAACATCTGTACGGGCAAATAACTGCTAAAATAGCAAATATAGGTTGAGCTTCGGTGTCATGAGCTTAGTGCAACAATAATCTGGTTTTGTGATTGTTGGCATATGTTGTAAACATCACGTGAAAGTCTTGCGGTCCTGCATAATTTAAATACATTAACCTATGAATTCACCAACAATTTTGTTGACGTTTTAAGCAATGTTTTCAGGAGGTCATTAGGCACGAGATGCCAAGGATGCATTGGATAATGTTTTGGATTGTACAGTTAAAGACTTATGTATCATGTTTTGGGAAATATATGTTGTCTTTTGTAACATGAAACAAAGAACAAGTAAAGCTATAAGCTTTTGTAATATATCTTTTAAATCCAATGTATCAGTTTAAACGACTTTTGTGTCGTTCTTATATATATCTTGTGCTGTTGATCTTGAAGTAACATGCCCCGGATCCTTATTCCGCTGCGACCCATTTTGGGGGTGTTACAATAGATCTAATGGGTCGAAGGTGAATGTGCATTTCTAAAACATATAACCTCTAATTCCGTTTAAAAAAAACAAAATAATTTTATAATTCTAAATGCAAATGTAGTAATTTCAGCCCATTTAGTAATGGATGGGTAGGTTATGTGAATATGTGTCGTATTAACTGGTCAAAAATATAGAACTTTAAGGTTACAAAACACACAATACTATTATTAACTTAGTATTAAGGAATTAGAAATTTTTATTTACCTGTGTGTTCTTTCTAGCATTTGTACATAAAAGCTAGGTAGGGAAAATGATCTTTTGTGGGTGTGCTTCATTGATGTTTTCGATAATCGATCGCATACTCGCCAACCCGTAATGGTTCTTGTTGGAACAAGTTCATCATTTTCGTTGGTGACAACTGTAATACCACCTTTTTTTGGTACACAGTAGATAGACTAACCTTAGGATTATAGGACACTTGGATAAAATTATATCCGTTATCGAGGTGTTCATGATTTCTTTTTTAACAACTTCTTGCATGTTTGGTTCTTAACCTTATCGTAGGTTTTAGACAACGGGTTTCCTCATCATCCAGAGTTGTTATTTTATGTTTACAGAATGTTATGGCAAATTACCTGGACTGTATATTCATTTTCCAAGCAAAAGGCTTGCTTTGGGCTGTTTAAGAACAGATATGAGTTTGTGTTTCTTTTCTTTGGATAGCTGAGACGATATGATAACAGGAAGAAAAGAGGGTTCTTCCAGGAATACATGTTCCAGATTATCAGGAAGAGGTTTAAGTTTGAGATCCATAGGAGGTTATTAAAGAGATGTTTTGATCTTATATCAGTATTGATGTTGTTTTTTTCAAATGTGGATACTTCGGTGTTTCGAATTCTAAGTCAGTGTTTCTTCGGTGGTCATTGCCATGAATTCATCCAAATTCAGCTTAGATTTCTTTTCGAGAGGGTTCCTTCGATGGAATGAAGAATTTTACTTACCTTCGTCTAAAAGAGCGGCGAAATCTTCTTCTAAAATTCACGATTACATCGATACTAAAACAGGTATAATCGTTTCGAAATAAGAGTGTTACTAATCGCAGAATCAACTATTGAAAATCATTCATTCAGTTCCATCTCCCAAGGTTGAGTTGTTTTGTTTAACTGTATTACCTGCATCAGCAGTGTGAAGAAATGGTCATCCCAAGATGAGTGGAACTTTACTATCTTCTTCCATTTCGAGAATAACGAAATCAGCAGGAAAGGTGAATTTACAACTTCTAATGTGCATATTTTCAGCTATTTCACTAGGGTATTAGAATGATCTGTCGGCTATTCTTACACTCATTTTGGTAGGTTAAGGGGTTTTTTTTTGAGATAGATAATTGGCATCTAGCGAATATGGCATTATGGTTAATGCTTTCACCTAAGGTCGGCTAAGGAATTGCAGGAGAAAGGTTTTGTTGAAATTACATGGGAATAAGTAAAACTTCAGGGTACTTCGATGTTTAGGGGGAACTTTTTTTTGGATCATAGCTTTGGGGGTAAAAAAAACCTTCATCGCTTAAGAAAGCGGTAGAGATTTGTTTGATTTTATGTTTGTTGTTTAGGAGTTCTTTGAGAAATTTTCCATAATTAGGCATTCCGGCTAAGACATCGATAAGAGGCACATTGATTCGAAGTGCGCATATCATGTCAAGAAATTTTTCGTATTAAGATTCCATTTTTTCTTTCCTTAGATGTTGAGGATACCGGATTTTTGTTTGTTACGGTTTGGGTAATGAGTTCCTTGACTGGTTTTGGATTTTGAGTTTTCGGTTGTGGTGTAGCTTCTTCGTCTTCATCATCGCTATCGAAGTTGATAGGAGTTTTAGAATCGTTTTGTTGATTCATTTGTTAATAGAGGGTTGTAAGATTTATCACTTCTTGTGAATACGGCATTCACATGCTCATTGTGAGATTGTGGTGGTGGTAGCTTTGGAATTTTGTCCTTTTGGTTTGGTTAAGTGTTGCTAGTGAAGAGATCCAGAAGGTTTCGACCTGATTGCTTGTTAGCTGTCTATCAAAACTTGGTTTCAAGATTTTGAATTGACGGTTGTCTGATTTATTGGCTACGGTTTAGAGTTAGGGTTTTGTATGAATCCTTGAATGTTTTCTTTGATGAAAGCAGTTGGCTCGATTGGTAAGATTTCATAAATCTTTAAATTTGTATTTTGAAGATCATATAAGATTTGTCATATCGTACTGAATGTAGTTGTATTCTCGGTTATAACTACTTCGTTTAGTTTGAATTGCCAATTATCTCGATTTGAGTCTCGGTCGCGGTAATCATTGTAAAAATGAGTCTTACGAAAATTTTTGCTTGAAGTTTAGCTTCTTCTCTCGTGATATAGGTGTATCCATCTTCATTGGTATTTTGTTTTTTAGGCTATGGTTTTGGAGTTTTTTATACTGTGCATCTCATTTTCAGGGGGGGGGGGTCTCCCCTGGGAAATCCATTCGGGCCATAATTTTGTCAGTATTGGAATTACTGTTGCCTTCATCGGCTAGAGCAACGTTTTTCTTAAGAGATGTTTTGGTTTTCTAATTTTTAGCCCAGTCGAGCTTGAGTAAGACTTTATTTTGAGAAGCTGATGATCAAGCTTGATTTGGAGTTTTATAGAGGCAAATACCAACAGCTGTTTTGTTTCTTTGTACGGCATTTACGAAACTTTCTTGGGTTATTTCACTTAGACCATGATAGAAGATTTTGATAATGTTGCCTTTGGACAGATTGTAACCATGACAGTTTCGGAGCATTTCCTTCATACGAAGCCAAGCGTCGGTTAGATATTCGTTTTCGTGTTGAGAAAAAGCTCGGATTTCTATTGGAATTAATGTTGCCTTCATCGGCGAGAGCAACGTTTTTCTTAAGAGATGTTTTGGTTTTCTAATTTTTAGCCCAGTCGAGCTTGAGTAAGACTTTATCTTTGAGAAGCTGATAAGCTTGATTTGGAGTTTTATAGAGGAAAATACCACCAGCTGCGGCATTTAGAACTTCTTGGGTTATTTCGCTTAGACCATGATAGAAGATTTTGATAATGTTGCCTTTGGACAGATTGTGACCATGACAGTTTCGGAGCATTTCCTTCATACGAAGCCAAGCGTCGGTTAGAGATTCGTTTTCGTGTTGAGAGAAAGCTCAGATTTCTCCGAGGAGTCGGTCGAAAAGAGCTGGGGGAAAGAAACGGCTAATGAAAGCGGTTCGAAGTTCATCCCATGTTTTGATAGTTCCTTCGTTGAGTTCATCCAACCATGTTTTTGCTTCCCCAGTAAGGGATAAGGGAAACATCATTAGGCGGACGGCTTCATTCTCAGTATCTCTGTATTTAAACATATCGCAGATTCCGAGGAATTCATGAATGTGTTTATGAGGATCGGTTTTGGTTCTACCATCGAATTGGTTTCCTTTGACAAGGGTCAAGTGGTTACCTTTGATAGCAAATTCGTTTGCGGTTTCAGGGAGCATGTCGAATGGCGGAACCATGGTGTCGGAGAGACAACATGGTCTGCAGCCCACTATGGGTTCTATCATCCATTGGCTCGTAATTTTGAAGAAAATATCAAGAAGTGACGGAAGTAGTTGATGTTAAGGATGAGGGAATTGACAATACCTTCGGGGTTGTGGTGGTTTATTTATTTGATCGTTATGGAACTTTCTGTTTCGTCGGCGAAAATTGTCTTCGATTCAGAGTACGTTCGGTTTCAGGTTAAGGGTTTCATACTAGTTTAGAATTGGGAAGCTTCGTATATGGCTTCCAAGACGAGAAATTGTTTGGGTCAGTTTGCCAATAAAGTTTGTAAGTCGATTTTCGAAAAGAGGGGGGTTAAAGGAGCATTGTCTAGAATTTTTTTGACTAGAAAAAAGTAGAAAGCCCTGGCAGCGGCTTCGCGTCAAAAAACTTTGTTGTGTTTCAAAGCTTTAAATTTATAAGACTGAAATACCGGGATAATTATATGGAACTCACGGGTTAAAAGTATAACCAAAGTATGCCAGTATAGTCTTTTTAGGTAAGACCCGGTCGTCCACATGGATTAACGTAGTGTTCAAGAAATAATCAGAAAGAAAATTTACTTTACAATTTTAAAAAAAACATTGTACTTTACAATTGTAAAAAGTATGACTACTCGATAGTTGAAAATTAACTTATAAGTGTTGGAAATGATTTGACCTCGAAGATGGTCGGTATTAATTAATAAAGACGATTCTCGTCAGGAAAAACATTTTCACAAAATCAACTTGTTAATTTACAGACTTCATTTTTAATTAACTAGACCAAATGTGTCACTTCAAATATTCCAGCTTACTATTTTACAAAGCTTATTTTGTTATCAATTTTAACGAAAGTGGATTTCTCGGCACAGACGGTAAAGACCTTAGACAAATCTTTAAAACACATAAATCATAAAGGGTCTTTCGACCATATACCGATATGATTATATAAATCTAAGTGAAATCAAAAAATAGATATGATGGGATTATAACAAGAGGTTGCAAATAAGCTTAGGGATTAGGAGCGGTCAAGATATTCACCAAAAACTTGTTTCATTTATCATAACTTCACGAGTAGTCATGAGAGATTTATCCTCTCATGGGCTAATGGGACGTCATAACTAAAAGTACTTCATTACATAAATTTCCATTATTTCAATAACATGGTAAGAAAAATTCTTCGTTCTGATCATTAGAACTTTTTCTTCAAGGGAAAAAGGTATTTTTGGTGTTTTGGTGAAAGGGAAAAGGTTAATGTGTGTGTTAGAATGAGATACGGTAGTGAGAAATGAGTTGTGAGAGGAATGATTTGGTTGAGATATTTCGTCTCAATTTATTGGCAATATTTTGGTGTAATGAGCGGCACTTACAATAAGTGCGGCGGACTTGGTGAGTTAATGCATGATTAGCATTTTCATGACTTTTACTGGAAGTGCGGAGCACTTACCAATTAAATGCGGCGGTTTGGGGTTAATGCAGGGGTTTTAATGACTTTTTAATTCTTCAATCTTTGAGTGAAAATGTGCGGCACACATATTCTAAGTGCGGCAGTGTTGAATTTCAGAGAAAAAGTTGCGGCGAACAATGTAAAAAGTGCAGCGGACTTCTGGAATTTTGGCTAGAAATCTTTCTTTTCTTGTATTCGCCTCCCAAAGTGTATAGATTCTTCAGCTTGGGTCTTTAGATTCTTTAAGTGAACCTATAAGCAATTTAAGATTAATTAAGTATCGAAAATTCATGAGAAATGATAAAATATATATAAATAATGCCATAGAAAACATGTATAATTTGGGCGTTATCAGGGCAAGTAGAAGTCAAGTGGGAGGATATTTGTTGACATCAAATATTTGATACTTTTTAGCATGGTTGTCAGGATCTCGATTCTGATCTTAGGATCTTACGATTTTATGATACTGCAAAGCAAAAACGATTAGGATCCTACATAGGATCTTTGCATGCTTAAGATCTTATAAGATCCCGATCTTGAGCATAGGATCTTAAGATCTACTCCGATCCGATCTTACTTTTCTCGAACCACAAACTCAAAAACTACGAATTTATGGGTTGTGTTCTAATAATTTCAAAAACAACAAGTTAATCTTCTTAAAGATAATCGCACACACCTCCCCGGCAGCGGCGCCAAACATTGATTCTTAAAAATCATACATATATATATAGTAATAATTGCTTAATACATATATATAATATATAACCAAAATATCAATTAAGAAGAGAGTAAGTATTCCGTAAGGCTTTTAAAAAGATTACTTTTGACCAAAGTAAAATCCAAAAAAAAACCTTCCCGAGTCGTTTCCCGACGAGGCATGAATTGAGAATCGAGTTTAAGTTCGTGATCGCGTGTTTAAATGATTCAAATTTTTTATTTGGGATTCTATTTCTACAAATAAGATGCAAAAACAAGTAAAAACAAGCCTAAAACGAAAGCAACTAAAGTTAAATCACAAAAAACGATAACGGGATCCTAAACCTGTGCTTTAAAAATCTAAATTCTACAATTTTAACCCTAAAAATGAAAATTTAATTTTTAACAATCCTAAATGATAAAAGAAAATTAAAAAAAAAGAATTATATTTTTTTGACTTTTATATTTTTTATTATGAATTAAAAATGGTTTTAATCTAAATTAAATATTAAAAATATTAAACTAATTATGAAAAATCTGAAAAAATCACGAAAAGTACTTTGAGGTAAGCTAATCCTAAGAAAAATAAAATGGGGTAAACAACTTATGGGAATAAGCTGTTAATAAGCAAAAATGGTTGAATGCTTAAATGGCCAAAAAGGGGTTAAATAACAAATGTTGCAAAGTCTAAATGAAAAAGTCCCAAGGGCGAGTGGTAGCAGAGTGTGGTGTTAAAACTGGGTTGAGGTTGGATGAGGTCAAGGGTTCGAGCCTAGCTTACCCTTGACTTCCTAATTTCACTAGTTTTTTTTATTTTTGAAATTTATTTTTAGAAAAGCTTTATACAACTAAAATAACAACTTTTTGTAAAATGACTTTTTCAGAAACTCAAAATTAAGCTATAATAAGCCTAAAGAGAATGACAGTTTTAAAATGATAATAAGCTAAGACTTATTTGGACAAAAAAGACTCATTAAGCATTTTTGAAACTAAATAAGCTGAGAACAAGCTAGACCTAAACCTAAAAAGCATAAAGGATACAAAATAAGCACACCAAATAAGCTTGAAATAAGCTCTAAAGAAACTCAGCTGTACTAACTTTGAGTTAGTATTGCTAGCTTTAGTTTAAGCATGCTAGCCTTTTCAAAACTCATTAAGCAAATGAAATTTTAAAATAAGTTGAACACAAGCCTGACTCTAGACCTAATAAGCATTTTAGACTAGAAATAAGCTAAAAAGACTACAAAGACACTAAACAGTTGACACCAAAAGGGGTTTAAAGGGCATTTACCATAACTTTAAGCTAGCTTTAAGACCAAAGAAGCTAAAAGAAAAGGTTATTAACCTAAAACACATTAAGTCTAATACTAAAAGAACACAAATAAGTAGATATTAAGCACAAAGGAAAAGAAATAAGCTAGAAAAACAAAGAGCAAAAAGGTCAGTATATGCTGATCAAAATCAGTATATACTGAACTTTGTTTTTGGAAAATGCTAATTTTTAGCCCTAAATTTAAGCTAGAAAAAGTTGTTTTAAATCCTCAAAAAGCAAAAACAGACGAAGCTTGATACCTAAAGAGCTTATATTATCAAGATCAGACCTTAAAACAAGCTAAATCTAACTCAAAATTGCAATTGAAAACAGGCTTTTGGACTTTGAAAATGAAGAACATTTAGACAGATTTTTTCCTCAAACTAACAAGACAATTTAACACTTATATCAAACTCATTATACTGCATACTTAACCAACAAACAAGCATGAAATTGACACAAAATGGAACCTAAATAAAATCTAATCAAATAATCTGTTTGATTATTAAATTGGCTAGACAGACTTGAGATTTAGATTAAGTATACCACAAAACTTAACATTAGCTATTTAAAACTTATGAAACTAGTTTTTAGACTATATTAAAGCTTATTAAAACTGTCTTGAGTGCCAAAGGACAACTTGAACACAATTTGATCCATTTTGAACTTTATCCCAAACATTCCTTTAAATCTTAGATTCTATCTTAAAAGCCAAAACAGAACCCAAAAAGCTGATATTGATGAAAACAGATGAAGCTTCAAGTATTTTAAGCACAAATAAGCAAAACTTTACCACAAGAAAGCAGTAAACAATAAGCTTGAATAATAAGCTATAATATAGCATTTAAGGCAGTTTTAATGAAAAGCTTAGTCAAATGAGATCTAATTACAAAGCAAACAATAATAAGCAATGATAAACTATTTTAAGCAGGATTAAGCAACAAATAAGCAGTAAATAAGCACTTTAATAAGCTAAAACAGAAAACAAGCTAAAAATGGAAAATGAAAGAGTACCTTTGTTCTAGCTAAACAAGAACTTAATTGCTAATTTAGAGCTTAAATCTACAAGCTCTAGCTTGTTTTCACAAGCTAGCAAGGTCTATAAGCCCTTTCCCAAACTGGCTTATCATCTAAAAGCTCAACTGTGGTAGTTTTTGAGTGATTTTGATATGAAAGCTCAGATAAGCTTTTGAGAAAGCTTATCTAAGATACACAGGAATATAAGAGAGCTTATATGAGCTTGTTTAAATGGAATTTTAAGATAACAAATTAGCTTTTAACAGAATTAAAAGATGATTAAACTTAAAACAAAATTTTCATTAAAACTTCTTAAAAGAGTACATTGCTTGGAAAATAAAAGTACAATAAGTTAAATAAGCTGGTAAATAAGTTGAAAATTAAAGCTACACTTACTCCCAAACTGTAAATTTACACTAGATGTCCTCTACTGTTGTGAAAAAGACACACAACAACTTATATAGTCATTTGAGCCCTTGTAGGTGTGTTTCTTGTGTGAGTGAGCTCGAAGTCTTCATCATAGCCATCCATTTATCTTGTTCTCCAAGTTCTATGATCTAAGACCTTGATTTTGGTCCTTGTCTCATCAACGAATCAAAAATTAGGGGATTGCCAAGGTGGATTTGTTGGTTTGTGAAGTGGGGTTGAATTGTGAGAGTGATAGGTTTGTTTTGGGGTCCAGTGGTCGAGGTGAAAACGACAAGGATGATGAAAAGTAATTTTGGCGGGAAGGTTTAATTTGGGGATTGGGATAACAGAGTTAACGGGGGTTAATGGTTAAAGGGAGTAATGGTGTTAGGCTAAGGACTAGCAATGTTAGTCCATAAGGACTAACGACTGCCAAACCAGGATTGGGATATAGTGTATTGTGTAATAGCGTTAAATATGGTATTGGGACCCTCTTGGTTTTAGGCTTTTGGTTCTTAACTTGGGCCAGAAGAAATTAGGCTATATGTATTGATTGGTTTGGGCTTGGTTATTATTTAAAAGGGGATTGGGATTTGAGTTAATGGGATTTTGGGCTTTTAATTAATATTAGCATTCTTGGGCTGACCCCGACTATTAAACCCCCCCCCCCGGGTACGGGTTTCCATATCTAAGATGTTTATGTCTTCGGATTCGACTTTGACTTGTTGACTTTAACTTTTCAGGCTCTTTCCATTCCCGTGCTTGGTTTTGTCGGTTTTGGCTTCGTTTTTGTCCTTTAGTGAATATCCGTTACATGCACATTATACAAAGCAAAACAAGCATATATTTGGCAATTTATGTCCGTTTTTGGTCATTTAGGCTCGTTTTAATAGGTAAAAGGTATGTGTAATTAAGCACATACTAAAATCCCCCATACTAAATTTATTTTCCCGTTCGTCCTCAGCAATGCAAATATGTGTAAAACCACTTTAGAAAACTATGGAATCTGTCATCCCCTTCGTTATTTTAATTACCTCAAAAAGTAGCTAAATGTTTATCAAGGGGAATTAAAGAATCATTAGTTTTGAAAAGCCCCGTTTTGACCATTTTTAAATATTTACACTTATTACCTCACATATTTTTGTATTTTTTCCTTTTTCTCATTTTTTATACTTTTCTTTTTTTAAGCAACTAACTTGTATTGTATGGACATTTCGTATTTTTAAACTTTAAGGGTCATAAGAACAAGAAAAGCATTTAATCCTAAATGCCCTACAAAGGTAAACTTCATGTCCTCGATTTTTCACTTGTCCCAAACCAAGCTCAAAAACGAAATCATCGTCAAATATAAGTTAAGATGCTAACACTACTCATATTTGCAATTTGTAAACTTTTCACTCCCGACAATTATTATATCTTAGGTGAATGTGCTTGTTTCGAATTTCAACCATGGATCAACGTTTTGCAAAATTTCTATGCTTCACGTTCCACCCAAAAGTAATGAGTTTTAAGGCGAGAACATCCCATGTAGCGACTTTTGTCTCGGCACATCCCAACCTTGCGGCTAATTGACTAGGATTTTGACATCCCACAGAGACTAGTATCGAGACTCACGGACCTTCGGTTTCAAAACCCTTGGATTTCCCGTCAAATAAACAATTTATTTAGAAAAACCACAACTTAAAACGAAATAGTCTTAATTCAAAAGCATATTTAAATTTAAGAAAAAAAAATTCCCTATATTTATTATATCACATTTATTACATTTAATATAAGTATACATCCTTTAAACTAAGGAAATCATCGACCTTTTAGAAGGTTGCAACATCGGTTGTGAGCCGGCAAGATGCAGCAAACGTTTATCAGTCTCGGATAATTACTATGTACCTTATTTAGAAGACTGCAACATCGGTTGTGAGCCGGCAAGATGCAGTAAACTTTTATTAGCCCACAGTTTTTATTATTATTATTAACTTATTTTTTTAATACTTTATATTACCACGATATAGAGAAAATTTTCTTTTTAGAAAATTTAAGTATAAATTTGAACTAAGACTAAATAAATTATTGTTATCGACTATACTTCAAAAATCGTTGATTTAAGTTTAATTTTTGAAAAGAGCACGTATTATTAGTCCGGTTAGAAGCTTATGAGAGAAAAAGCCATAAATTACACTTATGAGCTCTTAAGATTTCCAACTAATCTATGTTTAGCATCTAACTCATAATTAACTCTATCATTTCTCGTTCTTCGCAAATTTAAAATCTTTAATAAAAAGATCCGCGAATGCTTAGTCTAAAAGTTAAGGGGCAAGTTAGAGCTCAACACGCTCGATCGAGTCAAAATTTATTCTTATTCTACCCAGCAGGAAAGTCAAACATTGTGACAAAACACTTATTTTATTTTTAAAAAAAATAAATTTCTTATTTTTTTGGTATTTTGGTGGTAAAAACGGGATTACGTGAAAACAACGGTGGCAAGTATGATCAAATCGAAAGATTCCCCCCCCCCCTCATACTAGAAGTGAACATTGTCCTCAATGTTTTAAGAAGGGTGTCTACGTAAATCTAAGGCCGTTTATTAAGTATGCCAAAAAATAAACGTTAGTCGATAAAATCTAGGATATAGGGTTCCCATATAGAAACATGCAAAGGATTGAAGCTCAAGTGATCGAAGGCCAAAAACTGCGAGCACGAGAGGCTTCATAATCCGGGCAATCCTAAACATAAAAACACAAGCCACAAAACACGAGAAAGTAAGAGGCGAGCCTCCTCACAACACACTTATTATAAATAAAACTAAAAGGGATAAGCATCGGTTTGCAACCCACGAAAGCGCTTGTTTTTTAATGAGTTCACTAAGCTTGACTCTAATCCCACATACTTATGCTGGTCAGGGGGATAGAAATGGAGATACGAACATTCCAAGGTAGGAATGTTACCTCCATAGATATCAGAAAAAAGCTGGAAAGCTTTAAAGCCCCGATGAGATAAGAGATGAACTTTGTCCTCATTTTCGGATGAAAATGGAAGCAAAGTGTCAATCACTGGACAAAGGGTGGGTTGGGTGGGTAAAAGTCTAGGCATAAGAACATAATGTTTAGAAATATCACCCACCACTTTGGCAGTCAAAACTCCCGTATCGGGCTCAATTTCATCATCATCCGGTGGTTTTGCAGGAGGACGAGGGGATGATGGAACATCAAAATGAAATGACTCATTTTCAGGAAGTGAAGGGGAATCATTGCTAAGCAATTCTTCAAGGAAAAGGATATCCCCTTCAGAGTCATAGTCATCATTCTCAATGCCCAGTGGCATCGAGTCATCCGGAGTAAGAAATAAATCGATCTCCTCCATAAGAGAGTCACTATCCTCAACGGGGATAGGAGATGGTGAGAAAGATTCGATTATAGCATCAGAATTTTCAGAATTAAATTCTTTCGGAGGTCGAGGAGATGAATTATCATACAAAAATTTCTCAACAAGACGAATTTCTTCCTCAGGATCAAAGTCGGTTTCATTAATTCCCGGTAGAATTAAATCGATATGAGCGAGTTCACCAGAGAACTCCTCGAGAAGAGAATCGATCTTAGGAGAAGAAATAATCGAAGTATCTTGATTAAGCAAAGATTCTATAAGATCAGACTCGGCATTAAAGTGATGCAGATCTATCTTAGTAGAAATGATTTCTTCATCAAAAAGATGGTTCGAATAAATTTTCTTCGGAACGTCCTCATCAAAAAATGGCTCGTCGTCACTAGAGGAAAAATCGTCGTCAGCATCAAAGAGAGGATTAGAGAAATTTGTAAAATTATCACAAACGGGCACATCACACTCACTTTCGATATCGGAAAATCCTCGGACTCACTTGGGATTGGGACAAGGTTCTCAACACTAGACTTTATTAATTCGTCCGATTCTGTTTCTAGAATAGTGCTAAGATGCGCGTCTCCCATATTTAGAGAGTTCGTAATCGGAAAGTCGGGTGTGATTGCATCAAACGAAGTCCTTTCAAGAATTTGTTGAATTCTTTTAACTTCATCTAGAAAAAGTTCCTCGTCGTCATCACCATATTCCCTCACTTGAATAGTATACTCCTCGTCATCATTAACATCGAAAATAGATAGGGATAGAAAACTCCTCGTCATCATCTTCATCATCGTTGTAGCAAAAAGAATTGAAATGTCGCGAAGGATAAGTACTAAGATTGGCCACCTGCTCTAGTTGCTGAAGCTTTTTCTTTTTATTAATTTCAATACTCATTCCATTGAAATTTTCCTTAAGCTCATTAATCTTAATATCAATCTTCTCATCACGATAATCCTTAATCGAAAATTCATTAATTAAACTTTTCATTTCATCTAAATAATGCTGCTTCAGATCCTCCATATCTTGGATACTCATTTCTTGAGGAGGTTGATGAATGACGGGAAACTGCGGGGGTTGGAATTGGTCAAAACTGGAAGAAATAGAATTATAACAAAGATTAGGTTCGTAGAAATTTTGGTTTAACGGTTGACACTGAAAAGTCTCACGAGGACCCCCGTAGTTTTCACAACAAAGATTTTGTTGTTGAAAATTAGGTGAAGTTTGTGGAAAATTATCAAAGTCTTGATTGTAACACGGGTCCGGATTAGAGATAAACGGAACTTGAGGCAGACAATCATAACCATAATGAGCATCGTTCCCACATAACTCACAAGAATATGTCTGGGGCTGACTCGGAGAATAATGTGGAGGTTGGTTAAATCCAAAGTCCTGATTGTAACAGGGACCTTGATCAAAGACGGGTGTGTTCCCTGTTTGACAATCGAAACCCGGATGAGAGTTCCCTCCATAAAATTTACACGAGTATGTCTCGTATTGGTGCTGTGGAGGTTGGTTGAAGAAGTTCGGTGTTTCATTATAAGAATAAGGATTTGGTTCATAGATAAACTCAGCTCAGACAGTTTCTACCATTAAACGGACCTCCACAACACGAGCAACCCAGATGGTTATACGAAGACATGTCGAAGAATTAAACGGATAAGAGGGTAAAGAAGATAAGAATTAAACAAATAAGATGATAGAGAAGATTAGTTATAGATTTTTTAAAATAATAATACATAAGAAATTAAAGAAAGAAAAATATTTTTGGTAACCGATAGTCAAATGTGCACGGTAGCTCTCTAGAAAACGCACAAAGAAGCGAAGGAACGGGTAAGGGAGCGTTTTAAAAACCTTCTCCTTCCGGGTCGAAGTCTGTAGGATTGACCCTCCTTATACCTCTCTTATAGTTTGTAATCTAAAGGTGAGCCGAAATCACAAGTGACACAACGATTGATTTTGTTGTTTTTCAATTTTTTTGGTATTTTTGATTAATTGAAAATATTCACAAATGAAAGCGATAACTTTACGGGGAAGGGTCTTCAAACGAAACAGGATAATCGTAACACACCTCCCCGGCAGCGGCACCAAAAATTGATTTGAATAAAATAATCCTTTACTATATATATAATATATAAATATATATA
>BQNB010029303.1:0-55855 GCA_026074375.1 Tanacetum coccineum | reverse complement strand
TCTCTAAATCATCGACAAGTAGCGGATGATCGAAGAATGACTATTTTGTAATGTGTTGAACCTAAAGATTCAATATCATGTATTGTTGAAAGAATATGCATGGCAATTATTCTTTTAACTTTGCTTGTAGTATGGCTTGAGGAAAATCCAAGGGTTTAATTTCGGAGTTTAAGTACATAGATCGTTCGTTGTGGTCGTCTCGAAATTGCAGGTTTCGTCCTAAAAGTCTTTAAATTACACTTGTAGGAAACTAGAAGGGGGGTTTGAATAGTTTACCGGTTAATTATTGTTTTTAAATCTTTACTTAAAAATGTTTGATTCTAGTTATATGTCAATCAATCAACAATATGAATCACAACTAAATTATCTAATGTAATGAACAAAGTAAGCAATGATAATAAAGAGATAAAGAAAGAAACGATCAAACCAAAACACCAAGATTTATGGTGGTTCGGGTATGAAGCACCTATTCGCCCTACTTCACTCCCCGAGTACTCCACTCGTGATTTCACTATGTCAACAAGATCCTTTTTAGGCGAGAAAACCGTACAAGAACGTCACTTGCTGATATTCTTTTCCGACACTAAGCTAGATGTCGAGTCCTAATCTTAGCTAGAACCAATCTATGACTTCCCTAAGTCTTTATACACTCACAAGATATATATACCCTTGGATTGACACACAATCTAAATCACACCAATACATAATTTACACTATTGGATCTACACACAATCCAATTTACACAACAACACTAAGTAAATGTAATGAATATATGTGATCTTGAGGAGGAAGAGAAAGATCACTTGACAACAAATCGTATGTAGAAGAATATGATTGTTCTTCTCTTGCACTTGATTAGAGGAAGAAGGGAGGAAGAAAGAATTAATCACTTGAAACAAGATCAATGTATCTTAGTGATCAAGATATATGTTTTAGAAAAAAAGAAAGAAGAGAGAAAAACAGATCTGAAAAAATTCGTGGCAAGAGGTTATGTTTTTCAGATGGGGTGGGGCAGTCCCGGCGGTCCCTTATATATAAGACGGCCGCCGTAGACTACGCTCCATTTTTTGTCCTTTTGTGGTGAAGGTTTTATCTGATTTAGAACCTTCCATTTTGGAGGGAAAATTTTAATTTCAAATTTTATGTTTTTAATAAAACATTTATTTTAATGAATAAATATGTTGTTTTTATATTTTTATAAAAACACTTTTTGTAAAAAATGTAAGTTTTTAAGGGAAGAAAAAAAATTATTTTCTTGATCACTAATCATTATAAATGATTTGTTTAACCATACCTTAAGTGATTAATCTAAAATGGAATTTTAACAGAATTAGTAATTTAAAAACGTTAATTTATCGCAAAACGTTTTCACATTTTGTCATTATCAAAACATCGAGAGGTCGAAAATATAAATAACGTTTTTAGACATTATTTGTATTAACAATCTCCCCATTTTTGATGATAACAAAACATAAAATCATTTAGTATAAAATTAGAAGTTTATAAATTATTAATGAGTTAAATTTTATTTCTCTCCCTTTTTGTCGAATCCAAAAAGGTTGATCGTTGATTTGTAGTAGAGGGAAAGAAATTGACGATTAAAGACTCCCCCTTGATGTATGCTCCCCCTTGTTTGGGGAACCAAGGGATCGATCTTATGACAAATAGTTTGCTACAAAACAAGGTTAGAGACACAAGTGCAAACCAACATAGCAAGACAAATATCTCTCATTATAACTACACATTTAAAACTTATAAAATAAAGTTTTATTTAAATCCATAAAAAGAAATTCATATATAGTCACAAGGACAATATATATAATGATACAAGCATGAGATAATCATAACTAAAACACAACATATTAAAGCATCTAAGAAAAGTGAACTAGTAGATGACTCTAGACTTCATGAGGATGTTTCAAGGCGAGTTGGTAGTAATGGATGAAGGGAAAAGGGTTGAGGGCCCAATGATAAATGATTTGATTTGGTTAAGGTCATCTTTTAAGATATTGAATACTTTACGAGTACCCAAGCAACAATGACAAAAGTCCAAATGAACATTGATTTGGTCGAGAAAAGGAGGATGAGTGAATGGTGAGGATGGAGGCGACTGATTGGTTAACTTAATTGCATGTTGAATGTTGATATAAAGAAGATTTGAAAGGTGTAGGAGTTCATGCAATTTGTTTTCACTAAGATTTTGAGTAGAATTTTGTAGAGGCAAGGAGGAAGATGTAGGATTAGATGAGTTTATTGGAGAAGAGGCAATGAGTGTATCAAAGATTGGTGAGTTTGGTGGAGATATAGATAGTGGGTTGCTAGGAGAAAGAGGATGTGAGATCCTATTTGGTGGTGGTGAAGGTGGAAGAGTATGGCTTTGTCTTTACGGTTTAAGAATTTCTCTTTTGTGTTTTCGTGAGTAGTCACGAGGAGATGTGTTAGAAGATGACATTGAGATTTTGAGGAGATGTTTACAATAGAAGTGGTGATTAAGATGAATAAGGATGGTGTTTATATAGAAGAGATTTGGGAAAGGCATGGTTTTGGTATAACATAGTTCCAAGAAGTGTTTAGTTTAGAAGGGAAAGGACGGCTAGACCTAGGAAGAATAGGGTTAAAGATGCAGACAAGGAGGGGACAGGAGTGTTTCGAGTTACTCCTGATGGCGGTCCCTTATGGTTATGGCGGTCCCGAATAATTAAGGGGGCCGCCAGACCATTTTAGGGGGCCGTTTTCTGGAGTTTCGAAATTTAATCTCTTTACAGAGTGGTCAATGAGGACGATTTTTAGGCATTTCCAACACTTCAATGTTCACATAATATAAGTAGAGACGTGAATAAGTCATGTAATATGGCCAAGATAAAGCATATGAAATGACTAAAATGTCTACTAGAAGGCTCATAGACAGCATGTAGACACATTATACACGTACTTGATTATCCAATACATAGAATAAGATAATATTACATCGTACGTATTGCTAGCAATAATTCTAGAGAGATTTCAATCATCGTTTGAATCAACACTTGACACTTCTTCAGAGGATATGTAGATAATTGATTCAAGATGAGAAGGATGAATCCAAGGTTTCATGGATCCCCAATATGTTTTATATTTTGGATTACGGAGATGAGGATTGGTTTGGATAATGTGTTTGTACAAACGACTTAGAATTATTCCATATGGTATTGGGGTATTTGGTTGAAATTTGATATTTTCGATTCTTTTAATTAGAAAGAATGCAAAGTTGAATGAAGTGCTAGTTAGGATGCAATACATCAAGTGACATGATGATGCAGGAAGAAAGGGTGAGTTATTTTGAGTACCGAAAGCATTTTCTTGAATGATTTTGTTCCAAGATCTTAATTCAACACGAAGTTCTTCTTTGAGAATTTTGTTTGGAAAGGTGGTTTGTCCGGATATTGTTAAGGATTGAATTATTTCTTTTGGAGTTGGGACATTTGTTTTGAAGGGTGTGAAAGAGTTTTGATTCATTTTCATGGATTATTTCCATGGATGAGATAAATTCAAGTAGAAATCTAGGACAAATGGCTTCATGTAGCTTATATATTTTAGTGAGTTTGATGGCTTTAAACATTGTTTTGTATTTGGTTGATTTGGGTTCAACAAGACGACCTTCATGAATAGCTCTGCATTCTAAATTTTGAATGATAGGTTTCAAGTAGTTAGGTATGTAGGAATCATTCGAGATCTTTGGAATGTATGATTTTGTGTAACATAGTTCATCTTCGAACTCCATTTTACCTAAGACAGGTAGTCATAATTTTTAGTAAAATCGAAACTTTGAGAAAGATTTCTAATGAGTGCTTAAATGTAATCAAATGTGGAGTAACGATTAACTAGACCTAAATATAAAATCCTAAGAGTTAACCCAAACGCTCCTTAGTTTGATTTTGCTCAACCAAACAAGTCGAAAAATACATATGAATTATGTATCTCGAAATTTGTTCATGAGATCATTATGCATGCGTTTAAAACGTTTTTGAATTGGATTAACAATGCATAACAACAGTTTTATTGTGTTCCTAACGTGAGTGATTTGTAAGATGAAATTGGGGTTTTGGTTCAAAAATAATTTTTTGACAAACTTCATCAATGTATGCAAATCCTATATCTACGGGAAGCATATTAGTTATACATTGTATCCTAGTGGTTTTAATTGAACAAAATTGAAAGAAAAATGGAAAATACCCAATTTCAATTTTTGGTGTTCATCATGAACCCTAGACTCAAATCGAAAGAAAATAAGTGAAATGACTTACAATTGATGATCTTTGAGATGTTAGGAATGATTATTGATGTTGATTTGATCTTCAATTAAAGTTTTAATGATTGATTTTTGAGATTTTGTGGGTTTGTGTTCGTGGTCGTCAATGGCAGCAAGAAAGGGGGTGTTTGTTTTTCAGTTTTGAAATTTTTTGTTTAAGTGTTATTATTTCTGTCTTTCTGGTGGCGGTCCCTTATCTTCCTGGCGGTCCCAAATATATTGGGGGGCCGCCTATATGGGGCCGCCCTCAGTGAGGGTTTTTGAACTAGATTTTGACAAAAGTTTTGCGAAGAGGGTATCATTTTAAATTGCATTTCACGAATTAAACATGCTTAAAGTACTTCGGATGAAGTATTTAAGTTGTCACGACACGGAATGGAACACGGACTAGAATCAAAACTAGAAGAAGGAGAAGCGGACACATAAGGTTTATGGAATGTGTTCCATCATTCCTAAACCAAGACGTAGATAGTTAAACGATTCACGTTTAAGGGGTTTAGTAAGAATGTCGGCGATGTTGTCGACGGACGACACTTTTTCGATTGAGATATGTCCTTTCTGGACATTATCGCGAAGAAAGTGGTGACGTATTTCGATGTGTTTGGTACGAGAATGTTGCACCGGGTTTTTGCTAAGGTCAATCGCGCCTTTGTTGTCGCACATGATAGGAACGTCGTCGAGTCGTACGTCGTAGTCGATGAGAGCTTGTTTCATCCATAGTGCTTGTTGACATGCCTTTCTGGCGCTTACGTATTCGGCTTCGGTAGTGGATATAGCAAGAGCGGTTTGTTTCTTCGAGAACCAAGATGTCAAACAACATCCCACGAACGTACAAATACCGCTAGTGCTCTTTCGGTCCACATAATCTCTCGCATGATCAGAGTCGGCATATACTACGGTTTCTATGTCGGTCCCCTTAGGATACCATAATCCTAAGTGCGTAGTGCCTTTAATGTATCAGAAGATACGCTTAACCGCTTTAGGTAATTATGGAGCCTCTTAAAAGCGGCACAAGGCAGACACTATACATATATCGGCCTACTCGTCGAACACTACTAGTAAACTACCTATCATGCCTCGATACTTGGTACTATCTACCGACTCACACTCTTCATCTTTCGTGAGTTTAGTATCAGAGGACATGGGGGTTTTCATTGGTTTAGAATCTTCTAGACCAAATTTCTTAAGCATTTCTTTAATATACTTAGATTGATTAAAGAATATACCGTCTTCCATTTGTTTAATTTGTAATCCAAGGAAGAAGTTAATTCTCCCTCATGCGCATTTCAAAACTCGTCATGCATGATTTTGGAAAATTCATCACACATGTCTTGACAAGTCGAACCGAATATAATGTCATCGACATATATTTGAATGATGATGAGATTTGAACGTTTCTTCTTAGTAAAAGAGTTTATCTATCATTCCTATTTTATAGTCATGTGTAATAAGAAAAGCTTTTAATCTAATTCATACCAAGCTTTGTGCTTGTATTAAGACCATATAAAGCTTTCTTTAATTATAAACATGATCCGGTTTTCCAAAATCAAAGAAGCCCGGAAGGTTGTCCACGTATACCTCCTCATTGATAAAACAGTTAGGAATGCAACTTTTTACATCCTTTGGAATCATTTAAAATATAAGGCGCAAGCAAAAGCTAATAATATCTAATTTGGACTCAGTCTAGCAACCGGGCATAAGTTACATCATAATTGATGCCCTCGTTGTTGGTTTGTCGCCGGTGAGCACTAACCTAGCTTTATTTCGAGAAACAATACCATTCTCGTCTAACTTATTTCTAAATACCCACTTAGTTCCTATGATTGTCATATTCCTAGGTTGAGGAACTAACTCCCAAATGTCATTAGCAATGAATTGATTTAATTCTTCTTGCATAGCGACAAATACCCCAACTTTCATCTCCTAAGGCTTCATTCACATTCTTAGGTTTTATAGTTGATATAAAACAAAAGAAGTTACTTTGGTTTTGGGCTTGAGACCTAAGGGTTCGTTGGTTAAGGTTTCCTATGACATTTTTCTAAAGGTGGTTTCCCTAAATTCCTTAATATTGACTATATCGTACAATCCTAAGGTTTCTCCTCAACAGCATTTTTCTAGTTTTTCTTTTCGAGTTCCCTAAGGACTTCTTCTTCGACTAATCATCATCCACCAAGGTGACGTCTTAGAGGGTGGAGGAGTTTCGTCGAATTGTCACGTTGAGTGATTCGTCAATTTTCCTAGTGTGTTTTATTAAGCTGATATAGGCATACTATTTTGGAGTAACCAAAAAGACACCTTCGTATACTTTGTCAAACTTGGTAAGAGTAGTCTTTGGTGTTTTAAAATGAAACACTTGCTTTCAAACACTCTAAAAAGTCAAGAGTAGGTTTCCTACCTCTCAGATTTTAAAAAAACATCATAAGTGTTTTTCTTAGATGCTCGAATAAGATTCGTTGAGAATTATGTTTGAAGTATCTACGCGTTACAACCAAACTTTTATGGTACTGATTGCCGTTTAACATGGTTCGACTCATTTCTTGAAGTGTCTTATTTGTTCCTATCTAACCACGCCATTTGATTGAGGAGTGTGTGGAGCCGAGAAGTTTATGAGTAATACATGGCATACAAAACTCTCAATTGCACTTCATGTATCAAATTCTCTACGGTCGGTTCTTATTACACTATTGTACATCCTAATTGGTTTTTTTGGATTTTCTTTACGAAAGATTTTGAATTGAATCGAAGCTTCGGTTTTATTCTTAACGAATCTAGTCCAAGTGTACCTAGAGTAGTCATCTACTATGACTAAGGTGTAGCGATTTCCTCCGTAACTCCGTACAGTGGACAGACCAAAAAGATCCATATGGAGAAGTTCTAAGCATCTAGTCGTTGAGACTATGTTCTTAGCTTTGTGACTAACGTGAGCTTGTTTACCAATTTTGCAAGCATCACAAAAGTGTTGATCAAACCTAAGCTTAGGTAAGTTTCTGACTAATTCCTTAGAAGCTAACGATTGAATGAGACGCATATTAGCGTACCAAATCACTATGCCACATAGTGGTGTTTTCATCATTCGGTGTCAAGACATATTTTTGTAATGGCTTATTCCCTAATTTCATCACATACAAGCTTCTTTCCTAGTACCTCACCTATGACTTTACCATCCTAGTGATCAAACTATCATGTTAGAGAAAGTTACCTCTACACATTATTATTCACGTAATTGTCCTATAATAGCAAGTTAAATCTAAATTATCAACATGTTCTACATTATCTAGTTTAAGAGAGTCATTAGAAATCGGTACCTTTGGCCAATGATGTTACCGCGAAAGAATTACTACTAAAAATTACGTACCTCCATTGTATAGCCTTGCAAGTGGAGAAGAGGCTTTCGGTTGGCCCTTCATGTTGTTTAGAGCAGTCCACTATCCTTGACAATTCATCGGCTCCAAGTAATTCCAAGGCATATCTATTTATATCAAACAATACTCAAACATTTTGGTCCTCATTCTCATGGGTCCCAAAGTTGTTAGTGCAAACATCCCTTGCATTTGATGCAATTGATTGGATGTGAGAATAGGAAGAAACATTTCCCATGCATGTAACTGACGTGGAAAGTTTGTGTCCCACTTACGTGAAAAGCCATGAGGATTGGGTTTGTCGAGCAACGTGTCTTTTTTATTGCGTGTTTTTAGGACGAGAAGAAATATTATTGACTCTTTAGGAGTGGAGTTTGTGATTAAAATTGGTTTTTGAAAAAATCCACCTCCGGCTGTCAATGGTTTATAAAATATGTTTTACTCATTGTCCCGAGCCATAGGAATTTTCACATTTGTTAAATTAGGGTGTTTTGGTCTAGACCCAAAATAAGATTGTTAAAAAGACACACTTTTCTCAGAACCAGACGTTGCTGGTGCGGTCCCCATAGTTTTATTTTGGGCCGCCTGAACATTAAAGGGGTCGCCCATTAAGTATGGGACCGTCCCCTCAAAGACCTCTTTTTATGACTTTACAATTTTATTTTATTAGTTTCCACTAGATGATGCTTCAAATGAATTAAACCTAACCCTAATTTATCACCGGAGATTTTTGATATTTAACATTCATTCAGCACTGTGTAACTCTTTTAAATTGTTTAATCTATAGATTTCTTCTTTGAGCCTTTACATTTTACCAATTTTAAAGTGTATGACATTTTTGCCACAATCAAGATCAACTCCCCTTGTTTTTCTCCCAGTATGGATATTAATCTTTTTATTCTCCTAACTCATTTTCTAGACTATTTCTAATAGATTTTAACCTTTTGTTCTTAGTGATTATCTTTAAACTCATTTTACACAATTTATCATATTCATTGTCTAAAGCTAAATCATCAATTGATGAGTTTTCATCACTAAAGTAGGAAGATTCAGAACATACCTCATTTGGTGCTTGAGCTACAAGACATGTCTCGTCTTGGATCTTTTCATCATCTTCTTCACCACTATCACTCCAAGAACCTCCAACAAATGCTATTTGGTTCTTGTCTCTCGGTGGCTTTGGACATTCTCCAATAAGATGATTTGGATCTCCGCATCTAAAGCACTTCCTTTCACTTTTGTCGTTTTTTTTCATCTCGGCCTTTTTGAAAGGTCTTTTTGTCGTGTTGAGTTTGTCTTACGAATCTACCTATTCTCTTAAAGAACTTCTTGAAGTCTCTACCGCCATGGCGTACTCTTCGTCTTCACTACCGGAAGTCGAACACTCTTCATCATTAGATTCTTTCTTAGCCTTTAAAGCAAGAGATTTCCTTTCAACTTTTGCTTTGACTATTTCGAAATCTTTCTTTATGATCATCTCATGGACTTTGAGGTTTCCAATGAGCTCATCAAGAGATAATGATGTTAAGTCTTTCGACTCTTCAATCGCCGTGACCTTTGCTTTCCATTTAGGATGTAGAGCCCTAAGAAACTCCTACGAGTTCCTTACTAGAGTAACCTTCATCAAGAGCCTTTAAGACTAGTATAATAGTATTAAATCAAGCAAAGCACTATTTATCGATCGTCTTCAAAAATGACGATGGTCAATTGTTGAACAAAGGTCGATTCTTATTCTTTTTGACTTGGCTATTACCTTGATTGGTCTATATAACAAAGTTTTCCAAATTTCTTTTGCCGTATACATATGAAAATTCGTTCATAATCTTTCTCGCAAAGCATTGTAAATACCATTTTGGCTTCATTATTTTTCGTGCAAGCCTTTCGTTTTAAGATCATACGATTTATTTTTTCAAAGGGACAACCTCCATCGGAGTTTGGTTTCTGTATTTTGAATAAATGGGTTGAAATCACCATTGGTAATAAACATGCAAAAGATCTAGATCTTTGATTTAACATATGTCTCTCGAATCTATTTTTCCAATAAATAAAACTATCGCTTTCAAAGAGTGGTGGTCTTTGCATGGATTGCCCTTCTAGATATTTGTTGAAATCCATAGATCGATCCAAGCTTTAAAATACAATATATTTTAAAAATCTTGAGTGACCGTGCTCCTGATACCAATTGTGGAAACTAAAAGGGGGGGGGGGGTGAATAGTTTACACGTTTGTTTTGCGTTTTAAAAGTTTACTTTCAAAAATGTATAGATCCGAGTTATATGTTTAATCAAATTACAATAGAAACAAGCATAACTATTAAAACTAAAAAGCATGATAACAGCAATAATAATGTAAAGAGATAAGGAAAGAAACAACCAAACCAAGACACCAAGATTTTATAGTGGTTCGGCTACGAAGCACCTCTTCGTCCTACTCCACTCCCCGAGTATCCGACTTGAGATTTCACTATGTCAACAAGCTCCCTTTAGGCGGAGAATACCGTTTACACGTCGTTTACGTTATTTTCCGACACTAAGCTAAATGTCGAGTCATAATCTTAGCTAGAACCAATCTACTACTTCACAAGATACACCCACTTACAAGATCTACACTATCGGATTTACACAATATCTGAATCATACAACTACACAAGATAAATACAATAGAGGTTTGGTACTTAGAAGAAAAGAGGAGAGATCACTAATTAACACTTTGCTTTTTAACGAATACGAGTGTTCTTCTCTTGCACTTGAATGAGAGGGAAGAGATAAGAAGAAGAGATTTGATCACTTGAAACATGATCTAAGTATGTTAGTGATCAAGAGTTTTAGTGAGAGAAAGAAGGTTTAGAGAGAGAAAGAAAAGACTGAAAAATTTGTGCAAAGAAGAATTATTTTTCTGCTAGGAATGGGCCAGTATTTATAGGCAGGGAATCCCAACGGCTATCTGGGGGCGGTCCCTTATATATAAGGGGGCCGCCAGGCCTATAAGGGGGCCGCCGCCCTAGACACCGCTCCCTTTTTGTCTTTTGTGGGGAAGGTTGTAGCTGGTGTAGTAAGCTTTCGTTTTGAGGGAAAATTTACTTTCAAATTTTGAATTCAAATTTAATTTTTTTAATAAAACTTATTTATTTTAATTTAGAAAATATTTTGTAAAATTTATTTTTTGAGAAAATACTTTTGTAAATCTAAAAAGTGAGGATTAAGAAAAAAATTTTCTTGATCGACTAATCATCTTAATTAGTTTTTTTGTCATACGCTTAAGTGATCACTAATCTTAGAAATGAAATTTTACATTTAATAATTTGTAAACGTTTATTTTTATTTAAACGTTTTTACATTTTGTTATTATCAAAATGTTGAGAGGTCGAAAAATATAAAATAACTTTTTGAGTTCAATTATTTGTATTAACAGTGTTTTAGGTGCGGGGGAGGAGTTTCATCGAAAGCTTACATCAACGATTGTTTTCCTCTTTTCCTCTCTTCAACTTTTATATTGTTTGTTTGTTAAGTATTATTAGCTTTAACTATTTTGCGAATATCCTAGAAAACACCTTCGAACGACATTGGGTCGAATTGGTGAGGTAATCTTTTGTATTAGAATAACAGCATTTACTTCCATACTTCTAAAATAGTAAAGGTTTTGATTCCACCTCATAACAACTCGATGGAGTTTTTTCTAAATACATCTAATGGAAACTCCTATAATTATATAGGTGACTATCGACCGCATTACACCAAAATTTTGAGAATGATTGTTCATTAACATGGTTCTACTCATTTCTTGTAGAGTGCGGTTTTTTCTTCTACTACCGCCTAAGATGTAAGTACGAAGAGCGAAAAATGTGAGATATCTCATTTAAATCACAATAGTTTTCCTAATTGTACTTTATTTTACCAAATCCCGACATGATCCCGTTCTAATTGATACTATGGAACATCCTAATTTGTTTTGGATCATTACGAAATATTTCCTAATTTTTTGAAGGCTTTGGGTTTTATATTGCTAAAAATCTAGTCATGTGAATCGAGATAGTCATCTACGATTACTAAGTATAACGATTCCTCAATAGCTTGTAATCGAAGGGCCAAACAAATCCATGTGAAGTAGTTTCTAAGCATCTAGTTGTGAAACTCTATTTTTAGCCTTTGCGTTGCATGAGCTTGCTTTCCAATTTTGCAAGCATCACAAAATGGTCGTCGTAGTTGAGTTTGGAGAATATTTTCTAACATTCTTTAGATGCTAATGATTGAAATTATTGGCAATTAGTGGTACCTATTTCTTATGTTCATATGTGGAGTTTGCGTCTAATGTTGCAAGACATATTTTGTCTTTCTCGGTTATTTCCTAGTTTCATTACATCTATCCTCCTTTCCTAATTCCTTTACCTATAACCTTTTCGTCTTTGATTATTTTGCTATCGTGTTCGGTAAATATTACTTTGCATTTATTATCATATATTTGACCTACACTAAGCAAGTTATATGTTAAGTTATCTACGTGCTCAACATTTCAATTATTAGGAAGTCTTGAGAAATCAAACTTTGCATAATTTTACGCGTAATTAGCTCCAAAAAATGCGTTTCCTCCGTTGTTACGCTTTGTATGAAAAAACAACTTTCGAGTTACAGGTCCATGTGTTTTAGCTTCCACTATCTTTAAATCCACTCATCGGGTTCCAGGTTTATTCCTAAGCATAATTTCTCGGCGCTTGAGCGACAATACAAGTTTCATCTTTAGTCTTTCCTACTTCATCTCTCCATTGTTCCGCTCCATGCTCCTCCAATAAAATGCTCTGGATCATTGTTCTTGCGCCTTGAACATTCTCCAATAAGTAGATTTGGATCACCACATCTCAAAATATATTTTCTTTCACTTTTACCATACCCCATCATTTCTACTTCTTTGGAATGTTTTTCTATCGCCTCGTGGTTGTCTTACAAATCTTCCTCGTCTCTTGAAGAATTTCTTGAATTCCTTTACGGCCATAGCATACTCTTCGTCTTCACTATCAGAGCTTGAGCTATCTTCATCACTTACTTCCTTTTTCACCTTTAATGCAAGAGATCTACTTTGTTCTTTCTTGCCTATGACCCGTTTTTTAATCTTTCTTATTACTTATTTCATAAACTTTTCAAGTTCCAATTTTAAAAAAGTTCGTCAAGAGGTAAGGTTGTAGATCTTGATTCTTTCAATTGCCGTGATTTTCGCGGCCCCATTTGGAAGGAATGCCCTAAGAACTTTCCTAACACAATTCTTGCCGAAAAAAAAAAAAAAAAAATAAAAAAAAAAATAAAAAAAAAAAAAAAAAAAAAAAAAAAAAAAAAAAAAAAAAAAAAAAAGAATAACCTCCATCAAGTGCTTTTAGACTAGTAATAATAGTGTTAAATTTAGCAAATGCATTATCTATTGACTCCTCTTCTGGAATCATAAATTGTTCATATTGTTGAACAAGAAGATCTATTTTGTTAGCTTTGACTTGATTATTACCTTGATGAGTGATTAATAAAGTATCCCAAATTTCTTTTGCGGATAAAAATTTCTTTTGTAATTCTTTTACGTGCAAAGCATTATAAATTACATTTAACTTCATATTTTTGCAAGTTTCTTTTAGATCATCGTTTGTTTATGAAAAAGTACAACTCATCCTTTCTTAGTTCAAGATTATTTTGAATAGAGGAAAATCACCATTGTAAATAACATCCAAAGAATCTAGATCTTTTAACTTCACATAAGTTTCGAATCTATTTTTCCAATAAATAAATCCATCACTTTCAAATAGTGGTGGTCTTTGCATAAATTGCCCTTCTAAATATTTTTCCGATTCCATAGATCGATTCAAGTTTTAAAATACAATTTATTTTAAAAATCTTGTTTGACGTGGCTCTTGATACCAATTGTGGAAAACTAGAAGGGGGGTTGAATAGTTTATCGCTTTTTAATTTAAGGTTTTAAAGTGTTTGTAAAAATTCTAGATTCGACTTTATGTGAATTCAACACTTGCACAATATGAACAATATACTTATCTAAACAATTAATAGGATAGTATGGAAGAATAATGTAAGACAAGAGATAAGAGTAAGAACAATCAAACCACAACACGAGGATTTATAGTGGTTCAGCAACGAAGCACCTCTTCGCCCTACTCCACTCCTCGAGCACCTAACTCGAGAGTTTTCTTCACTATGTCAACAAGCTCCCTTATGGCAGAGAAAACCTTACACAACTTTCGCTTATCTTGATTTCTGACACTAAAGTTAATGTCAATGTTCTAATCTTAGCTAGAACCAATCTCCCACAACTACACAACTCACTACACAACTTTGCTTCACGACTTGATCACACTACACAACTTCTTCACACCTTAGTTTTTCTTCGCACACTACTTAACCAATCCACCCCCACTACTATCATCACACCTAACTAACAACTTCTAGGAAAGAATCATCCCAAGATCCAACTATATCTTACAACATCACCTAGAACTAGCAACAACACACTTTACAAGATTTACAAATGATTTACAAGTTATGATATTGATGCAATAAGATTAAAACAACACACAAAGGTGTAATACTTCTTCACTTGATGGTAGAAAGTATTCTTCTCTTGCACTTGAGGATTTGAGCTTGGATTACTTGGAAACAAAGCTTTATGATTAAATGATCCAGAGGATTTTAAGGAGATGTGAAGAGCGTGTTTATCAGAAAGAATGAGTGCAACAAGTGAGAAAATTGTGGAAAAGGTCCAGTATTGATAGAACATTCTGGAGGAGCATCCTACATATGGCTGTCCCCGGAGACAAGGGAGCGTTGGATGGTTAAAGATAAGGGGGTCGCCCGTGTATTTAAGGGGGCCGCCCTAGACTAGGCGCTCCCCAGTTTGTCCTTTTGTAGGGGAATTTTCTAGAACTTTCTAGCCGTTTTAGGTCCGAAAATTTGAATTTCAAAATGTTTATTTTGAATAAAATATTTTTTTATTGTAGAAAATGTTTGTAATGTTTATAAAAGGTTTACAACATTTTATAAAGTGTGAGGTTTGAATAAAAATTTCTTTTGTTCATAAATGCATTAAGCATTTATTATTCCACACTTTAAGTGAAAAAAATTTTCTGAAAATGAAAATTTACTACCCAATTACTTGCTTACGTTAAATTTTACTTGAACGTTTTTAATATTTTGTGATTATCAAAAATGTAAAAAATATGAAAATTATTAATAATATTTTTAGCATTATTTTCAAGTCAACACAATCCTATCGATCAAAGCTTGTAGAACCAACCATTGAGGAAACCTGTTACATATTGAGGAAACCTGTTTACATGGAAACCAACCAAACTACAATGTAAACATTTAATTTTTAAGTACATATTGTTGAAAATATTATCTTTTTATGAAGGAAAATTTTGAGAGGCGAAATTTTGTTATTAGGATTCATCTTGGTCTTATCAGATTACTCGTAACTGACCATCACGAAGTTGTTTTATATGTTAAATACACTATATTTACAAAGAAAACAGAGCAACGTTCACAAAGCTCACATGGGAGCAAGGTCTTAGAATATGTCTTGGTGTGGCACGAGGACTAGAGTACTTGCATAGCGGTGGGGTGGGCATAGGGTGATAGACCGCGGCATAAAAGTTTCTAACAATTTTTGCTAGATGCAAATTGGGAAGCAAGGATTTCAGAGTTTGGATTGTCAAAATTTGGTCCCTTAAATCAACGGTTCACAATTCTAGTTGTTGTTCTCTTTAAAGTGTTTGGCTTAAAGTTTTTAAACACTTTTATGGCACTTGATATAATTTAAAGCACGAACAAGAAAAGCAATTAAGTAAGATTTACAAAGATTGTTTATGGAATAACAATCTTAATCTTAGTTGAATGAAAAAATATAGCGATTTCTTTGCTAACTTAAATACTAACCAAAGTAGGCATTTATGTAAGAACTTATACATCTTTATATGTTTTCTTTAATGTGTATCACATTAATTTCAAGAGACAAGCATCTTCGAGACAGCTTTATAGACAAAGATCGATGTGGATACTCATGGCTTATAGGGACGTGTCAAGCATTTAACTATGTAATACATTGCTACCAACTTATATTGATATTTTTATTATTAGAATGTGTCAAATCCCACTTAATAGAACAATGTTGACAATTATTCTTACTTTTATATGAACTCTTATACGATAAGTGTTTTTAAGCTTGTTTTCTAAGTATCTTATTTCTCAACGTCTTTGATGTTGACTAGATTAAGTAAGTCAGTGAGACATTGTTAAATCTCAGATATCTTACTGAGTCCATCATCTTCTTTTAATCAAAGACTTCACTTAATACTCTTTCAGTAAATGGAGACACTTTTTTCTTAATCTCTCTTGAGAACTCTTAAGATCAATGACTCGCTGAATGTTTATTCATTTGGGGACTAAATTTACACTTAAGATAATTTATGTTCACATCCTAGTCAGAGACAATTAGCCATTGAATTGGCTCAACACTAGCGCAACTATTGCTTGCACGTTCGACTATGTTGATCCATTATAGGCAACGATCGAGGTACCTACAAAAGAATCTAATGTTTATTCATTTGGTGATGTGATATTTATAAGAAAATTAAAGGTAGCCAACATCATGAAATTAAAGTTGTTTCAATCATGCAAGTGCAGTTGCTTTGTGGTCACCTAGTGTTATTCATTTTCATTACTAACCAACTCCATTGTCGAAGAAGAGTTTTAGATACGATCCTTGGAGACATTATAAGATAAAATGAATAGATGATGGCGTACAAAGAGAAGCAAATGAGTTTATATTTATAGTACTCGGTGGTTAATACCTATTTTTGTTGATAAATTGATATAAGGGACAAATACCTATAACAAATGTGTTAAAGACATCCATTTGACATATACATGTCCAAGAGTTTTAGTATTGAGCAATCAGAACCATAGTCCCCTTTCAATACTCAAAACGTGCAACAATGTGTAAACTTTAAAATGAAAAATCTATTCCATTGATTATTACAAAATAGTTTACTTTAAATGTTGGAGGTAGTGGCCCAGAATAGGGTGGAGATAATCAATGTCTAGCTACGTACCAAGATTGGCTACCGGATATCACTTGAAATCGTGTAATCACTTTTCAAAGTAAACTATTCGACCCTAATGCCTGGGTATCACGAATATCTACTTGGGATAAGACCAAATGTGTGTTCTTGTTTGAGGCAACAATCAAGAACCCTAGCAATATGTGAGCTCCTTTTTATAGGAGAGTACTCAAACCCTAGTCAAAGATTTGTGAGAGATTATAGGAGATATAATCTCTTCAACAAATAGCCTCCTTGATTTCGGGTATTAGTGGTTACATGACCATAATTATCGTGGTCATTAAGTATGATTACTATTTTATTATAAGAAATGGTCAAAGTAGTTACAAGTCATTGAATTCTATCCAGAGGGATTTCCCTTTGGTGTCCTAAAACATCCTCTAGCCCGCTGAAGAGCATACCCACTAAAGGTTCAATACTAAAACAACCTATGATGAGCTAACCCGCTGAGGATACTTCCTCTGATGGATTACTCTGATGGTATCCTTCAGCTTAGTCACTTAGTAAAGTACAATGCTGAAGCCATCAGTCCTCGGATGAATGTCCTTCAGTCTAGAGTCTCACTCCCAGAGGAGTTAACTCACTGAAGTTCATCAGCGACTAGAATTCCCTTAACCACTATCTTAAGTCTATTATCCCCTTGTTATCACACATTATGGAATGTCGTCTAACTAACGCCCTAATCTACGAGAGCTTTTTCATCCAAAGCTTGTTTGACATGCCTTTCCGGCGCTTACAATAATCCGCTTGGTTGTGGAGAATGGCAACAGTGGTTTGCTTCGTTCAAAAACCAGATGTAAGGCAACATCCCATAAAAGTGCAAACACTACTAGTGCTCTTAGGCATCTACGTAATCCTCCCGCATGATCCGAATCCTCATAATACTATTGTTTTCTTTCTATGTCGGATCCCTAGGATACCATAAATCCTAAATGGGTAGTACCTTTTAAGTAACCAGAAGATACGTTTAACCGCTTCCAGTGGAGGGTTGGGATCCTCTTAAAAGCGTGCACAAAGCAAACAACTAAACATGTTATCCCGGTCAACTTGCCCGTTAAGTATACATAACCTACTATCATGCCTCTTATATTTGGTATTTCTACGGACTCCACCTTCTCGTCCTCATGAGTTTGGTTTCCGTAGCCTAAGGGTTTTCCATTGGCTTAAGAGTCTGCTAGTCTAAATTTCTTAAGCATTTCCTTTATATATTTTGATTGATTAAAAAATATTCCATCATCTAATTATTTTATTTGTAATCCTAAGAAAAAATTTAGTTCCCCCATCATACTTATTTCAAACTCATCATGCACGATCTTGGCAAAGTCATCACACATTTCTTGACAAGTTGATCCGAATATAATGTCATCAACATATATTTGGACAAAATAAGGTTAGGGTCATTCTTTTTAGTGAAGATGTGTTATCACCATTCCTATGAGTAATCATGTTTAATAAGAAAGGCTTTAATCGATTGTAACCAAGCTTGGGCTTATTAAGACCAAAAATAGTCTTTTCTAAAGTCTATAGACATGATTATTTTGCGAAGTCAATAATCCCAAAGGTTGAGCCCCCACGTAAACCTCTCATTGATAAAACCGTTAAGGAATGACTCTTCACATCCATTTGGTATAACTTAAAGTCTAGTGCGCAAGCAAAAAAGCAAAAGTATACTTATGGACTCGTATCTAGCATACGGGTGCATATGTTTCGTCATAAAATCATTCATTCATGTTGATTATAACCTTGGCGACTAACCAAGCTTTGTTTCTAGTAACTATGCATTTCATCGATTTAAATTCTATATACCCATTTTGTTTGCCTATAATGGTCATATGCCCATGGGATTGGGACTATATTTCCTCAAATATCCAATTATTTTAAATTGGTTTAGTTCCTCTTGCATTGCCATTACCTAATTTTCATCTTTTATTGCCTCATTTATATTTTTTGGTTTCTATTGTTGAAATAAGCAAAAGAAATTGCTTTTGTCTTGACCTTGCGACCTAAGAGTTCTTTTGATTTGATTAACCAATGACGTTTTTCTAGGGATGAGTTTCTAAGATTCTTTAATATTACAATTTGATTATTATTCTAATGAAATATCTCAGATCATTGCCGATGGGTTATTTATACTAACCTCAATAGCTTCTCCTCGATTACTCATCATCTTCCAATGGTGATGTTTTAAGACGGGGGAGGAAGTTTCTTCATCGAAAAGTTACATTCAATGACTCTTTTCAACTTTTCAATGATTTGTTTGTAATATTATGTAAGCTTTACTATTTTGCGAAATATCATAGGATAAACACCTTCGGTGGACGACTTTGAGTCGAACTTGGTGAGGTAATATTTTTGCATTAAGAATAAGCATTTAACTTCCGATACTCTAAAAATTAGATAAGGTTGGTTTCCTACCATCTTAACAACTCGTATGGATTTTTCCTAACATATGACTAATGAACAACTCAAATTAAATAATATAGGTTTACGTATCGACCGCATACAACCAAAATTTTTGAGGAATGGGATTTTCATTTAACATGGATTCTACTCATTTCTTGTAGAGAGCTATTTATTTTCAAGTCTACACCCCATAGAATTGTGAGGAGTCGCTGAACGCAAAACATCTTGAGATATCCCATTTAAATCACAATAGTTATTCGAAATGTACTTCATTATCACATATTATCGACCATTATCCATTCTAATAAGATACAATGAACAATCCTAATCTTGTTTTTTTGGATCATATGCTAAATATTCAAATTTTTTGAAGGTCATCGAATTTTATTTGCTAAAATCTAGTCCATGTGAATCAAGAATAGTCATCTAACGATTACTAAGGATAACGATTTCCCTCCCTCCGATAGTTTTCGTAATGGCGGAAGGTACAAACAAATCCCATTTTAAGAAGATTTTAAAGCATACTAGACTTGAACTATATTTTTAGCCTGTACTTTGCATAAGCTTGCTTTCCAATTTTGCAAGCATCAGAAAAACGTTAGTCGTATTTAAGTTTGGGTAGATTTTTAACTAATTCTTTAGATGCTAATGATTGAATTAATTTATTACCGTGACCTAATCTCCTATGGCATAGCGTGGAGTTTTCGTCCAATGTTGCAAGGCATTATTTAGTCTCCGTTTCCTTCCTATTTTTCATTACATATATTCCTCCTTTCCTAATTCCTTTACCTATAACCTTTTCATCTTTGATTATTTCGCTATCGTGTTCGGTAAATATAACTTTGCATTTATTATCACATATTTGACCTACACTAAGCAAGTTATATGTTAAGTTTCTGCGTCACAACATTTTCAATAATTATGGAGTTCTTAAGAAATCGTACCTTTTTTTTTTTTTTATTTTATTTTTTTTTTTTTTTTGCCTATGTTTTATACCGCGCAAGTTGCTCTCATAATTACGTAGTCCTCCGTTAGCACCTTTTGTATGAAGAAAACAACTTTCGATTACCGGTCATGTGTTTTGAGCATCCACTATCTTTAATCCACTCATCGTTCCAAGTTTATTCCTAAGCATATTTCATCAGGCGCTTGAGCTACAAGACAAGTTTCATCTTTAGTCTTTTCTACTTCATCTTCTCCATTGTCGCTCCATGCTCCTCCAATGAATGCTCTTTGATCGTTGTTCTTTGGCGGCTTTGAACATTCTCTCAATGAGGTTGATTTGATCACCAAAAACACATATAAAACATTTTCTTCACTTTACCATCTAACATCTTTGTAACAGAAGTGCCATTCTCTTGTGATGTTTATGGAACAGATACCCATGAGTTACCATTCTCTATGACCTCCCATAGAGCATAGTCTTGAACCTGGAAGTACTGCTTGATTCTCATCTCCCACATCTCATACTCACCTAGTTTGAGTATAGGGAGCTTATCAGTAGTATTACTCTGTGCAGTTTCAAACTCCATGACTTCTAGATCAAAGTTTCTCAAAGCACAAGCCCTGATACCACTTGTTGATCTTAAATCTTGATCGATTCTTTAGCTTGTAAAGAGTATGTTACCTTGGATAAATCCAAAATAACAATAGTAGAGACTTTGTGTGTATATTAAAGTGTATACGGAATCTACACCTTAATACTCTAGAAGTATTATCAATGAAACAGTAAACTTGTAATGCAGTAGAATGAACAGTGTATGCGGAATCTACACCTTAATACTCTAGAAGTATTACCTTGGATAAATCCAAAATAACAATAGTAGAGACCTTGTATGTATATTAAAGTGTTTGCTTTGACTATTTTGGAATCTTTCTTGATGATCATCTCATGGACTTTGAGGTTTCCAATGAGCTCATCAAGAGATAGTGATGTCAAGTCTTTTGATTCCTCAATCGCCGTGACCTTTTCTCTCCATTTGGGATGTAGAGCTCTAAGAAACTTCCTTACCTAGTTCTTACTAGAATAACCTTCATCAAGAGCTTTAAGACTAGTAATAATAGTATTAAATCTAGCAAAAGCACTATCTATAGATTTGTCTTCGAAAATGACGAATTGTTCATATTGTTGAACCAAAAGGTCGATCTTATTATCTTTGACTTGGCTATTACCTTGATGGGTGATTAACAAAGTTTTCCAAATTTCTTTTGCCGTATTACACATGAAAATTCGTTCATATTCTTTTCTAGGCAAAGCATTGTAAATAACCATTTTGGCTTTATTATTTTTTGCAAGCCTTCTTTTAAGATCATCAGATTGTTTTTCAAAAGGGATAACCTCATCTAATTTGGTTTCTGGATTTTGTACAATAGGTTGAAAATCACCATTGGTAATGACATGCCAAAGATCTAGATCTTTTGATTTAACATATGTCTCGAATCTATTTTTCCAATAAATAAAACTATCGCTTTCAAAAAGTGGTGGTCTTTGCATAGATTGCCCTTCTAGATATTTGTCGGAATCCATAGATCGATAAATACAATATATTTTAACAATCTTGAGTGACCTTGCTCCTGATACCAATTGTGGGAAACTAGAAGGAGGGGTTGAATAGTTTACCGGTTAATAGGTCGTTTTAAAACTTTGCTTAGAAAATTCTTTGATTCGAGTTATATGTCAATCAATCAACAATATGAATCACAACTAAATTATCTAATGTAATGAACAAAGTAAACAATAATAATAAAGAGATAGAGAAAGAAACGATCAAACCAAGACACCAAGATTTATAGTGGTTCGGCAACGAAGCACCTCTTCGTTCCTACTCCACTCCCCGAGTACTCCACTCGAGATTTCACTATGTCAACAAGCCCCCTTTAGGCGAAGAAAACCGTTTACCGTTACACGTCGTTTTTGTTTGGGGTTTTTTATTTTTTTTTTTTTTTTTTTTTCTTACTTTCTTTTCCGACACTAAGCTAGATGTCGAGTCCTAATCTTAGCTAGAACCAATCTAAGACTTCACTAAGTCTTTGTACACTCACAAGATATATATATATATATATATATATATATATATATACACCCTTGGATTGATACACAATCCAAATCACACCAATACACAATTTACATTATTGGATCTACACACAATCCATCTTACACAATAACACAAAGTAAATGTAACGAAGATATGTGATCTTGAGGAGGAAGAGAGAGATCACTTGATAACAAATCGTATGTAGAAGAATACGATTGTTCTTCGCTTGCACTTGATTAGAAGAAGAAGAGAGAAAGAAAGAATTAATCACTTGAAACAAGATCAAGGTATGTTAGTGATCAAGTTATGTGTTTTAGAAAGAAAGAAAGAAGAGAGAAAAGTGGATCTGAAAAAATTCGTGGCAAGAGGGTCTGTTTTTCAAATGGGGTGGCCCAGTATTTATAGGGGACCAAAATATAGCCGTTGCTGACGACGGTCCCGGTGGTCCCTTATATATAAGGAGGCCGCCAGGCCTATAAGGGGGGCGTCATAGACTACGCTCCCCTTTTTGTCTTTTTGTGGGGAAGGTGTTATCTGATTTAGAGCCTTTCATTTTGGGGAGAAAAATTTGATTTCAAATTAATTAATTTAATAAAACATTTCTTTTATAAATAATTATTTTATGTTTATAATATTTTAAAAACACTTTTGTAAAAATGTAAGGTTTAGAAAAGAAAAATTATTTTCTTGATCACTAATCATGTTTAATGATTTGTTTATCCATACCTTAAGTGATTAATCTTAGAAATGGAATTTTACGATTAGTAATTTATAAACGTTTAATTTTATCGTAAACGTTTTCACATTTTGTTATTATCAAAACATCGAGAGGTCGAAAAATATAAATGACGTTTTTAGACATAATTTGTATTAACAGTATATATTGGAGTATTACATAGGGGTGTTTGGTATACTCTATTCATTTTAACTATTAATGGACTTATGATTGCGTATTTACTTTATTTTTAACATTCATTATCCATTCTTCTAATAGACTAATATAGTCGATACGACCATAAATGATGTAACTTATTAGTTTTAAAAAGAAACAAAAACAATTGAACCATAATTTAATATTCATCATATATAAAATACATTTGAATTTTTTAAACTGGAGTGTTATATATGAATTGCTAGTTTAGCCAACTTACTTTCTTATTGTGTTTTTCAAGATTAGAAGCACTTTGAAGTATTTAAATGGAAAGCATTTTGGAGTATTTGGATGAAAACAGCATCAAGACGTACTACATAAACCAAAGTTGTATACTAACCTCAACTATAAATTCGTAGGCATGACCACTAGGCTTGTAAAGAGACACCATTTTGCATAATTAACATTGTTTCCATGAAGGATTCTTCCTCTACGGACTGATCAACCAAGTTAACTTTAGCAAAACAATTAAAACACGTATCCAAATACCCCTTGAATAATGAAGTAATGATACAATGTACACTATAACGCAAAGGGTACACTGAAATACTCGTTAACTGTGACAATAACCTGTCGACCTAGACCATTAAGTGACGTTCTAACTATTTTTACCTTCATAATTTCAGCCCAAGGATGATGCGTTTCAACTTGTACATAATGGCACTCAGCCAAAACTCTATTATGAAACCTAAGACATTCATACTTTGGGTTATTATACAAAGAAGTTACTATATTTTCCTAAAAAGTTCGCATAAGTTACTAAACTTTCATTTTGTTCACTTATGTTACTAAACTTATAAAACATGACATTTGGGGTTACTCAACTTGCAAAAATATACGTAAACATAATTGAACTTGTAAAACATGACATTTATGTTACTTAACTTAACTAAAAATATACGTCCAGGTTGCTCGATAACATTGAAATTATGGGTGGTATGTTTTATCAAAAGTTCAGTAACCTAAGTTAACAAAATGAAAGTTGAAGTACTTAGGCGAACTTTTTGGAAAGTATAGTAACTTCTTTGTCTATTAACCCTTCATACTTTTAACATACCATCAAACAAAAGCATTCATATGACCATAGCCATGCATACGTCTTCTCTAATCACGTAACGAGTTTACTATCTTATTGGTCAAACTAAGTCAATGTCACTTTTTGTAAATGCATATTTTCCCTTTACGAGAAGTGCTTTACTTATGTTGCAGAGCACTTATCTTATTTTATCAGATGAATAGTGATTATGCCTATTAATCTTAAGCATGGATGTTACCTTATTTTATATAAGTATCGAACAAGAATGTTCCGGACGTCCATAGTCACAAGTAGTCCTGTATTGTATAGGCTATACGGAGTTTCAACAGGCTGGATTTTAAGCTAATATTGTCCATGTTTCGGGCTAAAGTCCAACACAAGCCAAGCCTGACCTATAAGCAAAAGCCCACGAGCCAATAATGGCATGGGACTATAAATAGACCCCTCCTAGCATGTTAGGAGGAACTCTCTTCCTTCTCTTTAGCTTTCTCTCTGTACTTTCTCTCTCTAAACTTCTTTTTCTTTTCTTCTTTTTCTCTTATTTGGTTTGACATATAGAGCTTATTGGTATGCTTATTAGTTGTGTTATGGATTAGGTATTTGGGATAACAAGTGGTATCATTCGCCAAGGGGTTTTAGTGATTCTTATGTGCGTTTATTTTTCTTTGTTTTCTTTGGTTCAACCACTACACAAAAAGGGTTTCATTTTTTATGTGTACAAAAACCATAAAGCTTGCAACTTTATTCTTAATCTATCTTAGTATAAGCTAGTTGTACAAGAAAAACATCAAAATTTTCCATCTTTTATAAGTTTTTTTTATGTTCGAAAGTTTTTGTGTTCAAGAATCTTGATTCAAAATTTTTTTGTGTTAAAAGACCATTAAAGTTTGTGTTTTTTTATAACTTCTACTATGCTTAGTAAATAGTTATATTGTACAAAAAAATCAAACAAAAAACGCAAAATTTGTGTCTTTAAGAAATTGAAAATTTTTAAATCCGACTTTTATACGCTAAGACGGCGATTTATAGGCTTTTCAGATCCGGCGATTTATAAGCTTTTTAGAGACGGCGATTTATACGCTTTTCAGATCTGGCGGTTTATACGCTTTTTAGAGACGGCGATTTATACGCTTTTCATATCTGGCGATTTATACGTGTCTTTTGTTCCGGTGATTTATACGTACTCCAAATTTGGCGATTTATACATCCTGAAGGACGCGATTTATACACGGCTGTTTATACGCGGTGATTTATACGCAGTCTAAAGGGCGTGATTTATACGCAGTCTAAAGGGCGTGATTTATACGCAGTTTAAAGGGCGTGATTTATACACTTTGCTAAGGAGATTTATACACGTTTCCTAAGGAGATTTATACACGTTGATAAGGAGATTTATACACTTTTCCTAAGGTGATTTATACCATTCAACTTGAGAGATTTACAACATTCAAAGTTAAATCAAACCACAATCTCAATCAATTTATAAAACTTAAGATCCGATATCCATTCACAACATCAAAATGTCAAATACCAATATCAATTTGCAAACTCAAACATCAAATGCTCTTTATAATTCCATCATGGAAGTTAGGTGGTAAAGATCGTCCACCAATGTTTTTAGCACCTGGTACTTACCGTTCAGTAGAATCCAGAATCAAGAGATACATTGAAACTAAACCTAACAATGAACTCATCCACTATTGTCTTTAGAATCCACCCTACAAATTCAAATGGACTGAGAAGACTGTTCCAGTTGCAGAAGGTAGTTCAAAAACCACTACAGAAGGGTATATGGAGAACTATAAGAATGTGTCACAAGACATAAGGAACCAATTGGATGCTGAAGCTGAAGCTGTTTAGATAATTCTCACAGGGATAGATAATGATATCTACTCCACAGTTGCTTGTCCAAATGCATAGCTGAGATGTGGAAAAGCCAAGTGCAAGGTATAAACCGGTAAATCAATCATTGTTCAAGACTTGAAACCTAATTTATATTGAAGTTTGAAAATTTTCACATCACGGGATGGTGAATCACTTTAATCGTATTACTCAAGGTTCTACAAGATGATGAATGAGCTTGTCAAAAATCAGTATGATGTTACCAATCATCAAGTGAATGTTTAGTTCTTACTTCAATTACAACCAGAATGGCAAAGGTTTGTGACACTTGTTAAACAAAGTCAAGAATTAAAGGTTATATCCTACCACAAACTTTATGACATCCTGAAGCAACACCAAAATGAAGTCAACGAGATAAGAGCTGAAAGACTAGCACGTACTGTTAATCCACTTGCACTTGTTGCTCAACAACCAGTTTACCATCCTCAAAACCATCATAATCACTACACTCACAATTCCTCAACCAGATCACAACAAGCTGCTACCAGAAACAGAGGAAAAGCAATTGTCAACTCTCCTCCACCAACTTATGATCAAGAACCTAAAATGGTTGCTGAAGATGATGCATTGTCAAAGGAGAAGGAGATTGATAAACTCATGGCTTTAATTTCTCTATCATTCAAGAAAATCTACAAACCTACCAACAACAACCTCAGAACTTCATCAAACACCAGTAGAGCACATCAGGATAATACTCCAAGAATCAACAGAGGAACTGGGTATGATAATCAGAGGGTAGTTAATGTTGCTGGGGCTAGGGAGAATGTAGGTACACAGGTGGTGCAGCAGTCTGGGATTCAGTGTTATAATTTGCAAGAATATGGGCAAAGTAAGCAAAGAATGTTTAAAAATCGAAACAGGCAAAAAGCAGCTTATCATATGTAGAAATGCTAATGTGTAAATGCAAGAGAAGCTGGATTTCAGTTGAAATGCAGAGCAAGCAAACTGGAGGGATGAAACTGATAGATAAACCTAAAGCTCAGGAATTGGAAGCACAATATCTGAACATGGCACAAAATTCAATAGGTTACCTCCAAATGCTGATAATTTTAAGACCTATCTATGATGTTGGCCGTTGTAAAAAGGTACAAAATTATAATATAAAGTATAATGGGTTTGCTAATGATAGTGAACATCTTGAGCAACCTGAATTTGTTAATGACACAAATCCGGATGAACAAGGTGATACTAATATCCCTACTGATTCCTTGGATATGAGCAATAATGGAGGACAGGCTGACCAGGATGAAGATGATGATCTTGCTAGAGAATGTGATTTGCTTGCTTCTTTAATTGAGAAACTAAAATGTGAAATTGATGATAGCAAAAATCGTAATAAATTTTTAGAATCATCAAAAAAGACTTTAATTGATAAATTGAAAGGTGAAATTGAGGATTTCAAAACCAAAAATAAAACTTTGGAATCATCAAATAACCATTTCAAAGAAGCAAACAATGAACTGTCAAAGACTAATCAATTGATGTTCAAACACCTTAAGAAGTTCCAAGCTGAACTTGATAGGTATCATGATGTGAATTATGCGTCAAAAATGGAAATTGATTATGCAAAAGCTAAAGGAGATTTAATGTCATATAAAATGGAATCTCAAAAGTCACTTAATGAACATACCCGAAAGATAAATGATTTAAATCAAATGATTTCAGGATATAAAAAAGGAGCTTGTTGCACATCAAGAAACCATCTCTATAATGTCACAAGAAAGAGAGGCTCTGAATAAGTTTTACAAATCTCGTGAAGACAAAAAAATTGAAAAGGTCCGTTGCTTTGGAAAACGAAAAAAGTCAGTTTGGATGAATATTGAATATTAAAACGGTCAATCATTCAAAGAAAAAAAAAAAAAAAAAAAAAAAAAACAATGAATATGCTTAATTGTAAATTAAAACGAGTTTTGTTAAAGATGAGTACCTCAAGAAAGCTCAAAGAGCGAATCCTCGTTTGTATGATATAGGTTGCTATAATGATAATCTTGCTTTAATGTTAGCTCCTGAATCTGACGAAACGATTCGTCTTGCCCACGAAAGTCGATCAAAATTAAGTGATTTAATCAAACCTTTTGATTATAAAAACTTGAATAATCTTTATGATTTGTTCGTTCCACAACATGAAAAGTCGCCTGAATAGAGATATTTTTTAAAAAGGTCAAAATGAGTCATACACCTGTCAAGAATGAAAATTCAAAAGAGTCTTTTAATAAACAAACAACTTTGTTAGAAAAACGGATGGATGAATCCATTCCGTGGGATCAAAAGTGTAAAAGCTCTAAAGAACTTTTCAAAATTAAAAGTAGTGTTGACACGATTTTTGATGGAGTGGAACGTTGCAAACAAACAATTGCTAAAAGGACATATTTTGGTCATATAGATCCGTTCATTCAAAATACAATCGAAGGAAAAAAAAAAAAAAAAAATTATTTTGTCCCAAATACGAAATTCATTGCTGATTTAGAAAAATTTTTACGTGTGTTTTGAAATAGGAATGGTTTGCCTGATTTGAGATACTTTCATTCTCTTGAACATGAAGTAGACTCTCTCAAATCTCAATTAGAAACTCAAATAACATAGTTTTTGAATGAAATCGACTGACTTTCTAGGGAATATTATTATGCTGATCACATGAATGCTATACTTGGTGTATATACAACCCTTGATGAATTCACTGACTTACAATGTGATTATGTGGACCAAGTTGTCAAATGTGAACGTCTTGAAAAAGAGCTTTCAAAAAGAACGAACAATGTCAATAACAAATCTTTCAATGAATTGTCAAAAAGATTTTCTGAACTTGAACAACATTCAATTAATCTTGAACTCGCTTTACAGCAAAGTCAGGAACAACTTAATAATGACAAAGTTTGGAAACAAAAAAGAATCAAAATCATTCGGTAATTAATAATGTCAAATATTTTAAAATTCAAGATCTGAAAGCTCAATTACAAGACAAAGACATTGCAATAAGTGAGTTAAAGAAACTCATTGAAAAGATGAAAGGAAAATATGTGGAAACTAAGTTTGAAAAACCATCGGTTATTCGACAACCGAATGCTTTTAAAAGTCAAAGACAATCAGTTTTAGGTAAACCGGCTACTTTTTTAGATTCTCTTGCAAAGACAGATTTTTCAAAGTCAAAGTCAGTTACCACAAATAATGTGTCTAATGATTTTTCAAACCAGTCACTCACAGATATTATGCCCATCATGTGAAGTTATTTAAAGATTTGCTCCAGGAATGTATAAAGTGCACACAAAGCCTAATCAAACTAGAACACCACAGTTGCCTCAAGACATTAGGAAAACTAACAAACGCGTGTCTTTCTCTACAAGAGTAATTCCCACTACTAGTGTTAGCAGACCACAGCTTAAGAGCAATCAATTGGAAGATAGAGTCATGCATAACAATAGTGAAGGGAAGAAACAACAAGTCGAAGACCACCGTAGGAATTTTAAGTTTTCTAATAATAAAACGTCTGTAACTGGCAAAGATCGTCCACCAATGTTAGCACCGGGTAATTACGTTCAGTGGAAATCCAGAATCAAGAGATACATCGACACCAAACCTAACAATGAACTCATCCACTATTGTCTCCAAAATCCACCATACAAGTTTAAATGGACTGAGAAGACAGTTCCAGTTGCTGAAGGTAGTTCTGAAACAACTACAGAAGGGTATATGGAGAACTATAAGAATGTTTCACAAGACATACGCGATCAACTGAATGCTGAAGCTGAAGCCGTTCAGATCATTCTCACAGGGATAGATAACGATATCTACTCCACAGTTGATGCTTGTCCTAATGCATGTGAAATGTGGAAAGCCATTGAAAGGTTGAAACAAGGTGAATCAATCAATGTTCAAGATCTTGAAACCAATTTATATTGGGAGTTTGGAAAATTCACATCACGGGATGGTGAATCACTTGAATCGTATTACTCAAGGTTCTACAAGATGATGAATGAGCTAGTCAGAAATCAGTGTGATGTTACAAATCATCAAGTGAATGTCCAGTTCTTACTTCAACTACAACCAGAATGGCAAAGGTTTGTGACACTTGTTAAGCAGAGTCAAGAGCTGAAGACTGTCTCCTATCACAAACTTTATGACATCCTGAAGCAACACCAGAATGAAGTCAACGAGATAAGAGCTGAAAGACTAGCACGTACTGCTAATCCACTTGCACTTGTTGCTCAACAATAACCAGTTTACCAATCTCAAAACCATCTTAATCACACAACTCAATATTCCTCCAATAGATCACAACAACCTACCAGAAATAAAGGAAAAGAAATTGTCAACTCTTCTGCTCCTATTTATGATCAAGAACCTACCACGGTTACTGAAGATGATGAAATGTCAAAGGAAAAAGAGATTGACAAACTCATGGCTTTAATTTCTCTCTCGTTCAAGAAAATCTACAAACCTACTAACAAAACCTTCGAACTTCATCAAACACCAGCAGAGCTAATCAAGATAATTCTCCAAGAATCAACATATGAACTGGGTAAAGCAAAAAGAAAGTCTTTTTACACTAAGACTACCCCGAGTTCCAAATGACGGTTACAACTTCTACACATGGACATATGTGGTCCTATGCGGGTAGAAAGCATTAATGGAAATAAATATGTTCTTGTAATTGTTGATGACTACTCTAGATACACTTGGACTCACTTCTTGAGGTCCAAAGATGAAACACCTGCAATTCTCATTGATTTCCTCACACTTGTCCAAAGAGGACTTCATGTTCAAGTTAGAACAGTTCAAACTGACAAAGGCACATAATTTTTGAATAAAACTCTTCATGCATACTTTGCAAAAGAGGGTATAAGACACGAAACGTCAACTGCTCGAACACCTGAATAAAACGGCGTTGTCGAAAGATGGAACCGTACTCTTGTTGAGGCTGCTCGAACAATGCTAATCGCCGCTAAAGTTCCTTTGTTCTTCTGGGCTGAAGCAATTGCAACAACATGTTTTACTCAAAACCGTTCAATTGTAATTCCTTGACATGAGAAAACACCTTACCACATCATCAATGCCCGAAAACCGTCAGTTAAGTTCTTTCACATTTTTGGCTCTCTTTGTTACATCGTCAGAGATGGTGAAAATCTTGATAAAATGAAGGAAAAAGGTGATGCATGTATTTTTGTAGGGTATTCTACTCATTCAAGAGCCTACAGAGTATTTAACAAGAGAACAAGAATAATAGTTGAAACTATTCATGTTAACTTTGACGAATTGACTCAAATGGCGTCAGATTACGTCAGTTCTGACCCCGCTCCACAATGTCCGACTACGGTACTTGAACAAGACAGTTTAAGTCCCAATCCACAAAGTCAAGAAAATGTTCATAAAGCAGCTGAGACAGTAACAACATCAAATGAGCTGGATTTGCTATTTAGTCTGATGTTCGATGAATTACTCAATGGAACTACTCCTGTTGTGTCAAAGTCTTCCGCTGTACATGCTGGTGATGCTCTTGATAAACGTCAACATCATAACATAACTCACACTTCTACAACAACTGTTGTTGCAGATCCACCTCCATTGAACATTCAAACAATACCTTATACTACAAATCAAGCACCAACTCAACTACCAACTGTCACTGCCCTTGAGAACATTATTCAAGCAGAAACCAATATCGAAAATGCACAAGTTGATGACGATGAATTTATCAACATCTTTAGTAGACCGGTACAAGAACGAGGGGAGGCATTGTCTTGTCATGTTGACTCATCAAACATGCTTACATTCTATCAACACCATCCTTTTGGATAACGTTGGACAAAAGATCACCCGTTAGAACAAGTCATTGGAAATCCTTTTTAATCAATTAGAACAAGACGTCAGCTAGAAACAGATGGCGAGATGTGTATGTTCGCACTCACTGTGAGTCGAACCAAACCAAAGAACATCAAAGAAGCCATGGCTGATTCTGCATGGATTGAATCGATGCAGGAAGAACTTCACCAGTTTGATCGATTAGATGTATGGGAACTAGTCGACATACCACTTTGCAAAAATGTCATTAACTTGAAGTAGCTCTGGAAAAATAAACGTGATGAGGAAAATACTGTTATTCGTAACAAATCTCATCCTGTAGCTAAGGGATACACACAAAAGGAAGGAATTGATTTCAAAGAGTCATTTGCACCAGTTGCTCGGTTAGAAGCTGTCCGGTTGTTCATTGTGTATGCTGCACACAAATCATTTACAGTATACCAAATGGACGTTAAGATGGCATTTCTTTACGGTCCTCTGAAGGAAGAAGTGTACGTAAACCAGCCAGATGGATTTGTTGACACATATCATCCTGATCATGTTTACCGTCTAAAAAAAGCATTATATGGTCTCAAACAAGCACCAAGAGCGTGGTATGATGAACTCTCCAATTACCTAGTATCCAAAGGATTCTCAAAAGGTTATATTGATCCAACTTTGTTCATAACAAAACATAGGGAAGACATATTGCTTGTGCAAATTTACGTTGATGACATTATTTTTGGTTCTACGAACCCAAAACTTTCAAAACGATTTGAAAAACTAATGCACAACAAGTTTGAAATGTCTATGATGTGGGAGCTAAAATTCTTTTTAGGAATTCAGATCCAGCAATCCCTCGTGGTATTTTTATAAACCAAGCTAAGTATGCTCAAGAGATACTTGAAAAGCATGGTATGACCTCATGTGATAGCATTGGTACTCCAATGGCTATGAAACACCTAGATGCTGACTTGAGTGGTACTCCAGTCGACCAAACGAAATATCGTAGTATGGTCGGAGCACTCATGTACCTAACAGCAAGTAGACCAGATATTGTACATGCAACATGTTATTGTGCTCGCTATCAAGAAAAACCGACTGAGAAACATCTCACTGCGGTTAAGCGGATCTTTCAGTACCTTAAAGATACCATTAACATGGGTCTCTGGTATCCGAAGGACACCGGTTTCGAACTAACTGCCTTTTTATATTCGGATCATGCAGGCTGTCTCGATTCACGTAACAGCACATCTGGTGGCATACAATTTCTAGGTGGTGATAAGTTAGTCAGCTGGTCGTCCAAGAAACAAGACTGCACTTTAATGTCTTCAGCAGAAGCCGAGTATGTGTCTTTATCTGCGTGCTACGCTCAAATTCTATCGTTGAGAACTCAGCTCACAGATTATGGCTTCCACTTTGATAAAATACCTATGTATTGTGACTCAAAGGCAGCCATAGCCATCTCTTGCAATCCAGTACAACATTCCCGTACCAAACACATCAACGTCAGATATCACTTCATAAAGGAACATTGTCTTTGTTATCTTGTGGAAAATGTGTGGCTGAATGACAATGCATAGATTTGTGTGTTCTACATTATATAAATGCGTGAATTCTTTCTATGAACTTAACAACCAATTGTCGCTATGTAGTACTAGAGAACCCAAGCATAATGTGAACCAATCCGTTGCAACATCCCATAATAAAACAGTTGCAACAGACTCCACTGTCAAGAATCCTAGAAACATAATTAGGAAGTTTAGTAAATGAGCAAGTAGTAAGACATGCAGTATGGTGGTACCCTAAAAGTTTACAACCACCACAACCGGATACAAATGGAAACCTAATTCCATAAATGGAAATGTCACCTAAAAGCTAGTAAGCCCACTAGGAAATGAAACTAGAAATGCTAATATTTTGGAACACATGACTCCTAGGTGTTCCACTCTATCCAATACTCCATTGTCTTCTAATTCTTTTGCAGCTCATAGACATAATTCTATTCATCGTCGACTCTGTTCTCAAAGCACTGACGAAACTCAAACTTCTATCTAAATTTTATGTGGAGAAATTTATGGGCATGGTGAAATTTGGAAATGATCAAATTGCACCGATTCTTGGTTATGGAGACTTGGTTCGAGGAACAATCACTATCAAACGGGTTTATTACGTAGAAGGGCTGAATCACAATTTATTCTTCGTCGATCAATTTTTGTGATGCGGATTTGAAAGTTGCTTTTCGGAAGTCTACATGTTACATCCGTGATTTGAAGGGAAATGATCTTCTCACAGGATCTAGTGGCACATATTTGTACTCCATCACTCTTCAAGACTCACCCACTCCTAATCCAATTTGCTTAATGGCTAAAGCCACCTCATCTCAAGCATAGTTATGGCATCGTCGTCCCTTACATTTAAACTTCGACACCATCAACTTGCTTTTAAAGAATAATATTATGAATGGCCTTCCAAAATTAAAATTCATCAAAGATCATCTTTGTTCTTCTTGTGAATTGGGGAAAGCAAAAAATGAAAGAGTCCTTTTCCACCTAAGGAACTAAAACCCCGAGTTTCAAAAAGACGGTTACAACTTCACACATGACTTATGCGGTCCCAAGCGGGTTAAATGCATTAAAAATGGAACGAAATATGTTCTTGTAATTATTGCTTACTGTCAGAATACACTGGACATTCACTTCTTGAGAATCAAAAGACAAAAACATACCTGAAGTTCTCATTGATTACCTCACACTTGTCAAAGAGGTCTTCATCTCAAATTAGAACATTTCAAACTGACAAAGCTCAAAATGTTTGAACAAAAACTCTTCATGCATACTTTGCAAAAGAGGGTATAAGACAGGAAACGTCAACTGCTTGAACACCTAACAAAACGGCGTTGTCGAAAACTAGACGAGATCGAACACTTTTGAGCTAAATGCTCGAACGACTGCTAAGCGCCGCTGAAAGATCCCTTTGTTCTCCTGGGCTGAAAGCAAATTGCAACAACATGTTTTAACTCAAAGCCGTTCACATATAAATCCTACGCCACGAGAAAACACCTTACCACCTCATCAATGCCCTAAACCGGTACGGTTAAGATCTTTTTACATTTTTGGCTCCTCTTTGTTACATCGTTAGAGATGGTAAAAATCATAATAAGATGAAATGAAAAAGGTGATGAATTGTAATTTTTTTTTTTTGGGGTTTTTTTTTTTTTTTGTAGGGGATTCACTCAGTCAAGAGCCTGACAGGGTATTTAACAAAGAGAACAAGAAAATAGTTGAAACCATTCATAGTTAACATTTGAAAATTGCCCTCAAATGGCGTTAGATTAAGTCAGTTCTGACCCCGTTCCACAATGTCTGACTACGGTACTTGAACAAGACAGTTTAAGTCCTGACCCTCAAAGTCAAGAAAATGTTCATCAAGCAGCTAAGCCAGTAACAACGTTAAATGAGCTGGATTTGCTATTTAGTCTGATGTTCGATGAATTACTCAATGGAACTACTCCAGTTGTGTTAAAGTATTCCGCTGTACATGCTGCTGATGCTCCTGATAAACGTCAACATCATAACACAACTTACACTTCTACAACAACTGTTGTTGCAGATCCACCTCTATTGAACATTCAAACAACACCTCAAACTACAAATCAAGCACCAACTCAAGTACCAACTGTCACTGCCAATGAGAACATCATTCAAGCAGAAACCAATACTGAAATGCACAAGTTGACGACGATGAATTTATCAACATCTTTAGTACACTAATACAAGAACGAGGAGAGGCATTGTCTCGTCATGTTGATTCGTCAAACATGCATACATTCTATCAACACCATCCATACGTCTGGACAACGTTAGAACACAATGATCACCCGTTATAAAAACAATAAATGGAAATCCTTCTCAATCAATTGAGAAACGAAGACGTTGAGCTCCAAACAGACGGGATAGATATGTATGTTACGCACTCACCCGTGATTCATGAACCCGAACCGAAAGAACATCAAAGAAGCCATGGCTGGATTCGTCATGGATTTGAAGCGATGCACGGAACGAACCTTCACTAGTTTGATCGACTAATGTATGGGAATTTTCGGCTACCACTTTGTGCAAAAAATGTCATTAACTAAAGTGGACCCTGGAAAAACAAACCTGATGAGGAACATACTGTTATTCGCAATAAATCTCGTCTTGTAGCTAGAGGAAGAAGCATCAAAGGAAGGAACTGATTTCGAATAGTCATTCGCACCCATGTGCTTCGGTTGGAAAGCTGTCTGGGTTGTTCATTGCGTAATTGCTACACGACAAATCCTTTACATAATACCTAAATAACGTTAAACTAACATTTCTTTACGGACCTCTAAACGAAAGAAGTGTATGTAAACCAGGCCAGATAGATTTGTTGACCCATATAACCTGACCAAGTGTTACGTCTCAAGAAAGCATATAAGGTCTCAAAACAAGCACCAACAATCATACGTTGTATGATGAACTCTCCAACTTTCCCTGGTATCTAAAGGATTCTCAAAAGGTTTCTATTGATCCAACCTGTTCATAACTAAACAAGGAAGACATAATTGCTTTGTGCAAATTTACCGTTGATGTGACATTATTTTTGGTTCTTTAACGCAACCCAAAACTTTCAAATCGATTGAAAAAAATTATGCACAGCAAGATGAATTTCTATGATGGGGGATGCTTGAAATTCTTTTTTAGGAATTCAGATCTACAATCCCCTCATGGTATCCTTATAAACCAAGCTAGAGTATGCTCAAGAGATACATAAAAAGCATGGTATTACTCATGTATAGCATTGGTACTCCAATGGCTACAAAACACCTAGATTCTGACTTGAGTGGTACTCAGCCGACCAAACAAAATATCATAGTATGGTCGGGTCACTCATGTACTTAACAGAAAGTAGACCAGATATTGTACATGCAACATGTTTATTGGGGTCTTTATCAAGCGAAACCGACTGAGAATACATCTCACACTCGCGTTTAAGAGGATCTTTTGGTACCTTAAAGATTCCATTAACATGGTTCTCTAGTATCCAAAGGACACCAGTTTCGAACAAACTGCTTTTTTAGATTCAGAGCACGCGGGCTCTCTCGATTCATGAAAGAGCACATCTGGTGGCATACAATTTATAGGTGGTGACAAGTTAGTTAACTAGTCGTCCAAAAAGCAGGACTGCACTTTAATGTCTTTAGGAAAAGCCGAGTATGTGTCTTTATCTGCGTGCTGCGCTCAAGTTCTATAGTTGAGAACTCAGCTCACAGATTATGGCTTTCACTTTGATAAAATACCTATGTATTGTGACTCAAAGGTAGCCTTAGCCATCTCGTGGAATCCAGTCCAACATTTCTGAACCAAGCACATGGATGTCAGATATCACTTCATAAAGGAACATGTTAAAAAGGGTATTATTGAATATACCTTATTGTCGTAATGAATACACAGTCTATGCTGACGTTGTATTACTAAAGCATTAATCGGAAAGATAGGTTTAAGAATCTGTCAAACGACTCGGTCAGAGAAGTTTTCAGACTCTAGTTGAACTAAGGATTCTGGAAAAATGAATCTGCTTGATCCATCAAACATTAATTTGTAAATATTTTTCTTCTCTCTTTATTTTTCATTTATAAAAATTTTAGAAAAAGAAAATGGCAAAACATAAATCTATAAAACAAAATAAAAAAACAGAAAAGTTTTCAAAAATACCAAAAGAATCTTCTCGGCCATGTCTCTTGATATCAGCTAACATTTACCTTACCTAGACACTTGATTAACATCGACACGGAATGAAAATGAAGATTCGATCACCGAGCAAGAGTTTCAAATGCTTTCAAAACATGTCATTTCTAAATTTTTCTCTATGACTTATGTACATTTCAGTGCATAACTCGGACCCAAATGTAATAGGGAAGTGTACGCTTCAGTGCGCTTACTCTACAAATAGAAGAGAAGTCTTCTATCATGGTTTTAAAAATCGTTGAACACAATTTTTCAAAAAGAACTTTCAATGTAAAATTGTCTACAATATAATTTGTGGTATTTTTCCATAAAAAGTGGTATTTGTTAAAATTGTGTGTTCAACACTCCCTTCCTCGAATATGTTTAAAAATTGTGGTACGTAGAATGTCATTTTATGTGAATCAATTTCTGAGGGGGAGATTTATAAAACAAAGCCTTTTAATGTGTTGGGTACATCTCATAAATGTCAATTTTAGGTATCCAAACACATTTTGTGAAATTAAAATGTAGAAATAATAATGTCAATTAATAATATACATTGTTCACTAAGGCATCACACTCCGTCTTCAACATTTTGTGGTGTCATATCAATTTTTCATTCCAATGTCAAGTTTTAATAAATATTGGTATCCCACATATACTGTTGAAGGGGAGCTATATGGAAATTGAATTCATGCATACGTGGATAAATTATTCACCCCATGAATTTTTCATGACACAATTTAATCAATTGGATTTGTCAAATACAATAGTTTTTTAATATTAAAATAGAGGGAGAAAAAGTGATTAAACGAGATTATAAGACGGAATGTGATCTTTAAGACTCAAAAGTTCAACTCTTTTCCTTCATGTGCAAAACATTTCGAATCTAGAGCACAAGTGTTAGGGGGAGTATTTTCAAAATAACAATGTCAAAAAATGTTTTAAGGTTCGATCTTATACCCAACAACCTAATACTTTCACATGGATTCTGAAGCATAAGGTGGTTAGGTTAGGAATAAGTTCCTATGATCACAACCAGAACCGAGGGATCTAACCAAGGACACTCCATAGTTAGAAAAGTCATCCTTAGGTATGATTGGAGAAGAATAAGTATAAGGGAATAATACCGAATAAGATTAAGCTAACACTGGAGCAATCACAACAAGGTGTTAGTAATGACGTCTTGGTAAACATTGAAAGTATAACACCCCCAAATTGGGTCGCAGCGGAATAAGGGTCCGTGCGTGTATACTTCTCAGATCAACAACACAAGATAATATAAGAACGACCAAAAAGTCGTTTAAAACTGATACATTGGATTTTAATAAAGTATGTGTTACAAAAGCCCGAAGCTTTACTTGTTTACTTGTTATTATTACAAAGATTTCCAGCCCATAACAGATACACAAAATGTAATGCGACTAAATCTTTAATGCCATGACTTCATAAAATAAAACATCAATGTATCCTTCTGCACTCTCGTGCTTGAATGACCTGATCTGAAAAAACATTGCATTTAGAAAACGGTCAACATAAAGTTGGTGAATTTTCATAGGTTTTTATGTAAAAGTAATAGCCGGACCGCAAGACTTTCCCAATGAAAGGCAACAGATGCAGACATCACAAAATGAAATTTACGTTTACCGTAAGCTCATGACATCCAGAAGCCGACATAATTGTATACAATTATAAATATGCCTACATTGCCCGTGATTGATGTTTAACACACCGTAACACATCCAGTATACCGACAAAGATATACATTCGTTTCCAGTGATAGCTAGTCACCCGAACGGGGAGGTCAATCCCAAATAGATCTATCTATAATCATTCGCGCTCACATTCCAGTAATTGACAGTTCATGATTCATGGGCATAGTGGGTTATCGCTACTATAGGCAAAACGTAATCATGATAAAATGTACACTTGCGTCCAATTTGTAAAACAGAAGCATATGTTTCCTCACCCCAAAAACTTGTAATTTAATCTAATTGAAAAACAAGGGGCAGATAACTCACCTTGAGTGAGTAAATTGATAACAAAATATCCCAAGTAAAAACGCGTCACGTAGACGCTCGAAATGCAACCTAGTTAAATTAAAGGTCGAATCAATTTTCAAGTACGTTTCTAAACAACAACTTATATAATCCCTATATAGTTATCAACGTACTATCTTGGGCTATCATAATTTTAAGAGGGTCAAGAAAAGCGAACTGAGGAGTTAGGACACTTTAAATCGTAAATCCAACAACTCGTCAATACGCCATCCGAAGAAGCCTCATTATGAAATTCCCTAGTAATATAGCACTTCGATAACTAATAACATATATATTCTATATAGCTATATCACCATCTATTTGGATTAAGTGAAATCGTAATTATAAAGTAAAAACATTTATAATTACGCCTTTAGTAAAAATGACATACTTTGTCGTTTTAAAGAAGCCCTTTCTTAGCGGTTTCTTACGCCCTACACGGCTTTCGTATTAAGACAGTTACCATAAAGAATCACATTCTTAGGTTTTTGAGATTCTGTGATGATAGTGTTTTTGACAGTTCACAACAGCTATATAATCGTTTTATACTTTTAATTAACGTAAAACCCTTTTTTGTCGTATCTTAATCGATGTATGATCCGTTTTTAAGCGGATTCTTTCGAACTACGTTCTCGTAATTGAAAGTTTTACATATTGATTTGTGTATAATGTAAAAGTTTTCTGTGATGAATAGTAAATTATATAAAAAATTGTTTTTATTAAAAGTATTAACTATCTGAAAACTTATAAATTAGCGTACTTCTTCTTTATTAATTCGTTTTTTTTACGAGTATTTTAGACCCCAACCCGTCGATCCTTGTAACATGTAGTAGTTTTATATAAACATAAAACATATATGTAAATTACGAATTAAATACAGCCCCTTAAGATATTTATTTCCAAATGTTTTAAAAACTAAACTGTTTTTATGACTTTTTAATTAGCTTACCACATTGTTATAAACCCTATTTATAAAATTTTTGAAAAAGAAAATACAAAAATATAAAACCAACAAAAAGAAAATAGAAAAATATAAAACCTAGAAAAACAAAATATAAAATCAGAAAAATTTCAAAAATACCAAAAAGAATCTTCTCGACATGTCTCTTGGAATCGATAACATTTACGTACCTAGAAATGTTGATTAACATCGACACGGGCGTGTAAATAAAGTTCGAACAGGAGTTTCAAATGCTTTCAAAACATGTCATTTCTTAATTTTTCTCTATGACTTATGTACATTTCAGTGCATAACTCGGTCCCAAAGGTAATAAAGATGTGTACGCTTCAGTGCACTTACTCTAAAATAGAAGAGAAGTCTTCTATCATGTTTTTAAAATCGTTGAACACAACTTTTCAAAAAGAACTTTCAATGTTAAAATTGTCTACAATATAATTTGTGGTATTTTTCCATAAAAAGTGGTATTTGTTAAAATTGTGTGTTCAACACTCCCTTCCTTTAATAATTTTCAAAGAAGTGTAGTACGTAGAATGCCATTTTATGTGAATCAATTTCTAAAGGGGAGCTTTTTAAAAATAAAGCCTTTTAATGTGTTGGGTACATCTCATAAATGTCAATTTTATGTATCCAAACACATTTTGTGAAATTAAAATGTGGAAACTTAATGTCAATTAATAATATACATTGTTCACTAAGGCATCTCACTCCGTCTTCAACATTTTGTGGTATAATATCAATTTTTCATTCCAATGTCAAGTTTTAATAAATATTGGTATCCCACATATACTGTTGAAGGGGTACTAAGTGTTTTATTATTTAAAATAAGGGGAGAAAATTGAAATTAAAATATGATATAGACGAATGTGATCTTTAAGACTCTAAGTGCAACTCTTTCCTTCATGTGCTAAACAATTTCGAATCTCGGAGCACATGTGTAGGGGGAGTATTTGAAAATAACAATGTCAGAAAATATCCTTCATGTGCTAAACAATTTCGAATCTCGGAGCACATGTGTAGGGGGAGTATTTGAAAATAACAATGTCAGAAAATGGTTTTATGGTTCAATCTCTATACCCAACAACCTATTAATTTCACGACGTCGATGAAGATATAAGGTAGTTAAGGTTAGGTATAAGTCCTACGATCAAACAGAAACGGAGGGAATCTAATCAAGGACATTCTATAGTTAGAAATAGCAGTCCCTAAGGAATGATTGGAGAAGAATGAGTATAAGGGAATAAGCGACTAAGATTGAGCTAACATGGGAAACAATACAACAAGGTGTTATTAATGACCGTCTTGGATGAATTGAAGGGGTTAAAGAATGAAAAGAGAATATATGGATAAAGGTTGACAAACAAAAGCAACCCTCCTTTCAAAACTTAGGCAGAAAACCGGGTCAATAATAGTCTTATCAGTTTTCACAAAGATGATTCTGTTACTGAAGACGGTACAGCATGGACCTAGGATGCAATGCACAAACCCTTCCAGCCATTCGAGTTTCTCTCCAAAAGGAAAACTTGTCTTATTTGTCTCAGAGATACACATATTATCTATTGACATCTCACTATGGATTGTGATATTGACATAGGTAGGCAGTCCTGCTCTAGCCTCGAGTACCTAAACCAAAGAGTACAAATTCGAGTCTAGAGCCATAAAGAGTCAAATTGTAAATCTCATTAGGAAACAATGTCAAAATTACACCAAATTGTTGAACACCAATAATTTTTAACAAGATTGTAAACAAAGAGTCCTCGTATTATCCTTGAGATGCTTACCGAAACATCCGAGTGCTCCTGATGTATTCACAGTAAAGATGGAAATCTGCTTGAGGCCAACATCAAACAAGCTCTTGGTAGGGTGATCTTGCCGAGATTTTATTGAACTCAAGCTTTGTGTCAACTGGAAAGAAACAATGGTGCGATTCTATGTGAATCAAACTTGTTCCAGTAAAATGAATTGACGACTTAATAAAAAAAGATAGTACTAGCTGATTCCTCTTACCGTGTTGTCTGCTTTTGAGACTCGTTTCGGTATTGACGAATAGCATTAGCATGGTGAATCTAATACATCTGTGTTAGAAGATCTACGCTTTGAGCTTGGTACCCTGTTTTTTGTCAAGGATGTTTCTCTGAATCTACCTGATCACAGGTATAGTATTTATACTATATATGGGTAATCATGATTGGTGAATGCAACCGAACTCAAGATGAATGACAAAGCCAAATTCATCTTTTATTGCTAACTGTCTTATTTCAGGATTAGACGATGGTGTTGCAGCCTTATTCCAGCGAAGTCGGATTATAAACCACATGCTCATACTCAAGCCTTCAAAGTCAATCATTCAGCGTAAAGATAGTTGATTCTATCCTTCCCACCTCAAAGCGGCCTCATAATCAAAATAAAGAACCGTTAATTGGGGAAGGATTGTTAGACTTTGATCGTATTAAGTCAAACAAGAGTATCATGTATGTGAATGTTGGTCAAGTGACAAAGATGATAAGAAAAGTTAAATCAAGATGTATTCAAGTTCAAGGAGATGATGCAAGATAAAGATCTCAAGTAAACAACAAAGTCAAAAGATAAAGGCTCATAATTCAAGATCCGAGGGCATGAATGAACAAAGCATTTCAAGCATGACAAGACCAAAATGAAGGAAAAAGCTCAAATGTCATATCGTCAACGTTGGGGAGATCAAAGAAGACCTCAACATTAGGGGAGATTGTTAGCCTTAATTTTATTAAGTCAAACAAGAATGTCATCGGTCTCATTAAGTCAATTAGGTCTTGTAATGTAATAGGCTAGTCGGGTATTAACGAGCTTGGAATTTAAACTAATATTGTCCATGTACCGAGCTCAAATCCAAAGTTAAACCAAGCCCAGCCCACTAAGTAAGCCCATGTGCCAAGTAAATGGATAAGGGTATAAAAGAAACCCTATCCACACATGGAGAGGGTGTTGGTTGCATTTGTTCTCATTTGTAGCTCACCACTTTCTCTCTCTAATCTAATATTCTTCTTGTTTCTCTCTCTACTTTCTCTCTCTACATCCTAGCTTATTTTCTACTCTTTATAGGTTATTAGTATTGCTTAAAGTTGTGTTACCTATAAGATTCTAGCCTAAAACACACAATTCGGAGGTCGGGGAGGATAAAAGAAATAAGTTGCCATATTATTAAGAGAGAAAAGTTGAGAGGGAAAGATGTGTGTGTTTTCTAGAGAGAGAAACACACACACTTTATGTTAAAAATGATTATCCTCCACCCCTCCTTGAAAGTAAGGAGGGGGTATATATATAGCCTATGACACGCCTAACTATCCTATAATGACATTTCTAGTCCTTGCGTATCCGGCTAATGATAACTAGTGTAATTCCGTATAAATCGACATATTTTAAGGCTAACAATCTTCCCCCAATATGTGGACATACGGAATTACTTACAACGTTCCTAACAAGTACAACTACAACATAGTAAAATGACATCCAAGGTGCCTTCAATGCTGAAGATGACGTCTTTGTCTTCAAGTCTTGATACTTGTACTCCAACTTGGATATTATGTGTCTTTACTTGTTCTGGAACCATTGTAGTATGCATGAGTTGGATTATCTTCTCCTCAAATCATGCAGCATGTCTTTAAAAGCTTTCTTTATAGTCTCTTTTTTGGCAAAGTTTCTGAATCAGCTTCCCTCCAAACCAACATCCGTATCTTGAGCAGATTCTTAAACGTTGTTGTAGCTCAAACGATCTTCTAACATTGACATTTATCCACGTTAATGTTTCAAAAATCAAGTAATGTTCAATAGTGGACACATGGTTTAGATCAGCAGCGACAGTATTTCAAAGTATAATTCAACAGAATAACATTGCATACGAATTCAATGTATAAATTCTTGATTGCATTGAGCTCAGGATCACGAAGCCTTGACGTTAACACAATATCTTGTATGTAATTCGTGTTGCACCATAACTAGGTATTATTTGCCTCTATACCTAACTTCTAAATGACAAAATTGTCGTTGACTGGGTGCTCGAAAGGATACGATTATACCCGGACAGGGCCTGCAAACCAATAGATCTTATTTATTTGTACTAGCGCTCGACCCATTTATAGGCAATTAACAGTTTAATGATTGTTGGAGGGGTCTTTGGCATAATATTCGACTCATGCAGATAATTTGCATAATGGGTCAGGGCATACTTCACTGCACTTGTGTCCATTTTAAAACAATGTTGTGTGTCAAAAATCATGGTTTTGTAAATAGATAACTATGGTAGCGAATCGTTGTATAAGCAAATCTAGCGAATAAATTAAGTAGTAAACAACCATGTCCAAACATGTATTAGAAATCATGTGGTTGGCAAGTTAAAAACTTTTAGTAAAACATTCATGTAACGCTTATGTAGTAGTAACCGATAAGTTATTCGGTAAAACAAGCATGTATCAAACATGTATTAGAAATCATGTGGTAGATAAGCAAAAGCTTTAGTAAAAACATTCATGTAATGCTTATGTAGTAGTAACCGATAAGTTATTCGGTAAAACAAGCATGTATCAAACATGTATTAGAAATTCCATGTAGGTAGATAAGCAACAAGCTTTAGTAAAACACACATGTAACGCTTATGTAGTAGTAACCGATAAGTTATTCGGTAAAACAAGCATGTATCAAACATGTATTAGAAATCATGTGGTAGATAAGCAAAAGCTTTAGTAAAAACATTCATGTAACGCTTATGTAGTAGTAACCGATAAGTTATTCGGTAAAACAAGCATGTATCAAACATGTATTAGAAATCATGTGGTAGATAAGCAAAAGCTTTAGTAAAAACATTCATGTAACGCTTATGTAGTAGTGTAAAACAAGCATGTATTCTCACCCCAAAAATAGTTTAAGAAAACCATTAAAATGAAAAGGTGGGGCTATGAACTCACCGTAAGTGGATGATCGAAGAGAAACCAACAATGAGAAGATGACTCCAAATATTAGTCGAGACCTATAGAGCAAGTCGCGACTTAGAATGATATATGATATCATTATAATAGAATAGTTAAACAATACTAGTTAAAGAATTCGAAACAGAAACAATATTGCACCAAGACTTAACCAAGGTATTTATACTCCAAAATATGACTCCTAATCTGGTCTTGTAGGTAATTAAACATCTACTAAGTTTCATATATTAATTTTTTTGTTTCGCTTATGCGTATCTATACGTTTTATGTCTCAACAAAAGACGTAAAACTCTACATTCTGATTTGACTAGTTTTCATGGATCCATATCTCCTAATCCGTAAAAGATATGAACATGAGGTTTTCATCCCTAGAAAGGTCCTTGAGTCTAGTTTACAGAACTTTAAGCCAATCAATCATACCATTTACCAATCCACGGGAAATGGATTTTTACTAACTATAACTCAAAACAGAATGTTAACTGAATTTTTACTGTTTACGGTTTCGGCCATAAATCATATTCTATAATAGCTTTTACATTGAATCCAAAGAGAGGTGAAAGCTTATAATATCTAGTGATTAACCATGTTTTAAAACCTCAACCCACTGTACAAAAACCTGGAGCAAAACAAGTTTCCCAACAGCAGCTCCAGATTTGCCCTTCTTATGTAAAAAGGTCATATCTCCCTCATCCGGAATCGATACAAAAGCGTCCAATTCGCCACATGTACCTAAGACCTATATCTATCCAACCATGTCTTTTGTTTACAGCCCCTAAGCCAAAAGTTTTGATAAAATCCCACGTTTTCCTACTGATCTGAAACAGTCCCCAATTCTACCCAAAATATTCACTGAATTTCTTGGTTTTGCCGTTTTAGTCATAAATCCTAAACTAAAATAGCAATGAATGTGAGGCCAAGTGCTGGAGCTTCTATAAGATGTATAGTATTGACCCAAGCTTTAAAACCTAAGCATTTGGTTCAAAAACCCTGACATTAACATGCTTCCTAATCCATTCAACTTGAACCATGGAACTATTTTTGACCATATCTCCTCATACTGAGAATGGTGGAGCATCCAACTCACCACATCAAGCCCTAAGAGTCTATTATCCAATATCCATGATAATAACGAGTAGGCACAAGCCAAAATTTTTGAGAAAAAGGGTCGACAACCTGCTGTTATCAAAACAGTCCGCAAAATCTATTCCTAACTCCATCACAAACACTTTCAAATCATCAATTGATCCACCACAAGGCTACTAATCATCAAAGTACATCATCTAACACCTATTTTACATCACTTATCCCACTTAATCAAGATCAAACATAATCATGACTTGCATGTTCATAAAAACCAATAATCAAGGACATGCATTCCCTAGAAAATCAAAACAATAAAAGAGGGTTCAAGAAAAGTATTTTTAACTTACAATGGGATGGTTTAAAGGATCAAACACAAACCCTAGGTGGGTAGGGTTTCTTGGCCGTGACCTCAATCAACCCAAACAATCAAAACCCTAACTTTTCTTGAGTCCAATCTTGCTTGTAATCACCTAGAATCGAATCATTGATGCTCCTACACCTTTAATTCCAATCAATCTCTTAAAAACTCAAGATTCTTGAAAATTAATATTTTTACAAATCCATGAATGGTGAAATTAGTTATGGGGCAAGATTGAGGATAATTATATGAGTGTTTTGGAGTAATAAGGGAGTGATTTAGTGGATTTTTGATGGTGATGATGGGGTTTTTGGTGGTTACTGTGTCGAACCATAGAGAAGGAGAGGGAAAAGATTGAGTTGTCTGTGTTGTTTATGAGGGTGTTGGGTCGACTTATAGCTAGAAAAGGGGAAGAGTGGGCCTTTGTTATGTTATTGCTAAGAGATTTTAGGCTAAAAAAATGTATCTTAAGTGGTGTGGGTTGGGCTGCCGAACCACAAAGAAAAGGGGAGAGGGGGTTTTGGGCTTATTACTTGCTAACTTATATAATTAAAGGTCTCGGGTCCAATAACTAACTTAGCTTGCTAGTTTTTATAAAAACACTATTTTCGATTCGGGTGCAATTAAAACACAAGAAAAAAAATGAAAAATATAAAAATAAAAATAATTAGGCACTCGAGGCCCAAGTACGGAGTTGTTGGTTTCTCGATCGCTAAAAACGGATAATTTTAAATTATAAGATTCGCGAGGGTTTTAAAATTAACTATTTTAATAAAAATCGATTAGGAAAATGAAATGAATGATTGAAAATTTAAAATTTAATTATAAATTTAAATTAAGTAGTGACCTTAAATACGGGGTTTTTACACATGGAGTGATTTGTTTAGTTTGTGTGTTTGTGTTTTGATCAAATTTTTTTTCTTCAAACCGAACGTTTTGTTGTTCTTTCTTTGGGTTTCGAAGCTTCATCATACACTAAAAGATCATTTACTTAGGTAAAGTTGATCTAGTATCTTTAGGATATAAGTGTATAAGCTTTGAATCAAGAAAAACATCATTTTTTACAACTTTTGTTTTCGAAAAAAAACCTAAAGTACAAATCTTGATTTTGAAATTTTTGACTTAAAAACCATAAAGTTTATAATTTTTAAGGTACATATGGTTTATTGATACGTATTCGTAAAGAAAATTTGGAAAAAATCAAATCAAAAAGGTTTTTTTTGTGTTTAGCAGTTTGCGCGTTTTAACCGCAATTCGTAGTTCTCCGAATTATCATTTTGAATGTTAACCGAATTCGCAAGTTGTGTGTTAAACGAATTTAGCAGTTTTCACTTGTTAACCGAGGATTCGAGTTTCTCCGAATTAGCAGTTTTATGTTAAACCAAAAAAAAAAAAATGAAAAGAAACAATAAAAAAAGAAAAAAAGTAAAAAAAAAAAAAAAAAAAAAAAAAAAAAAAGAAAGAAAAAAAAAAAAATTAGCAGTTTGTGTGTTAAACGAATTAGCAGTTTTCACGTGTTAACCGAATTCGCAGTTTTCTAGTTTCAACCGAATTAGCAGATTTCCAGTGTTAACCGAATTGGCAGTTTTCTAGTTTCAACCGAATTAGCAGATTTCCAAGTGTTAACCGAATTGGCAGATTTCTAGTGTTAACCGAATTGGCATATTTCCAGTATTAACCGAATTGGCAATTTTTTGTAGCAACTGAATTCGCAGTTTTCTGTAGCAACCGAATTCACAGTTTTCTGTAGCAACCGAATTCGCAATACTTTCTTTGGCAACCTGATTCGCAATATACTTTGACAACCGAATTCGCAACTAAAGTTTAAAACTCAAATTGCTAAAACAAAATTATACGGTTTATTTCTATGACTTGTAAAATCCCGTGAAACATTCACTTGTTTTCCCGGTTTTGTCAAGAATTGTAAAATCCCGTGTAGTTTCACAACTTAAAATACACAAAAGACAACACCTTCAAACACAATTACTTTCTATCACCGCTCGATCCAACAGTAATCTTTTATCATACAAATTTCTCAATGACGACTCTTGCTGACAAAGCGATTCTTTCGGGTGCTGACATTCGTCCACCTATGTTGGAAAAAGATATGTACGATTCTTGGAAAAGCAAGATGGAGCTATACATGATGAATAGACAACATGGATGAATGATTCTTGAATCCGTTGAAAATGGTCCACTCATTTGGCCTACAATTGAGGAGAATGGAGTGACTAGACCAAGAAAATACCCTGAGTTATCTGCTACGGATGCAATTCAAGCTGATTGTGATGTCAAGGCGACAAATACCACTCTCCAAGGATTACCACCAGAGGTCTATGCAGTCGTTAGCAATCATCGAATCGCCAAGGAACTTTGGGAAAGAATTAAACTTCTCATCAAGGAACTTCATTTACGACACAGGAAAGAGAGTGTAAACTATATGATGAATTCGATAAGTTTGCTTATAAGAAGGGAGAAACACTACGTGATTTCTACTTGAGATTTTCACTGCTACTCAATGACATGAACATCTACAACGTGAAACTGGAACAATTTTAAGTAAACACCAAGTTTTTGAATACCCTTCCTCCTGAGTGGAGCAAATTTGTGACCGATGTCAAACTGGTTCGGGACTTGCACACAACTAATATTGATCAGCTTCATGCTTACTTGGGACAACACGAATTTCATGCAAATGAAGTTTGTTTAATGCATGAACGCAACTCAGATCCGCTTGCTTTGGTTGCAACCCATCAGATGACCCAGTCTCCTTATCAAACTCATCAGAACTCATACCAAAACTCTCAATTTCAACCACAAGTTTCACTATATCAGTCTCCACAGTATGGATCACCTTATCAGTCTCAACAATACTCAAACAATCAATCATCAACACCTCTTTCAATCACTTATCCATCCAATGATTATCAATCATCAGTTCACCATAACGTTTATTCTCCACCATCATCCATCCCTCAAATGGAATATGCTCCCACAGTTAACCAACAACAACAACAACCTGAATTTCCCCAACTAGACTCAGGTCTAACTGTTCTAGTGTTCAAGCAAGGTGACGATCCCATTGATGCCATCAACCATATGATGTCATTCCTATCAGCTGTCGTCACATCTCGCTATCCTACTACCAACAACCAGCTAAGGAATTCGTCAAACCCTAGGCAACAAGCTACCATTAATGATGGAAGAGTGACTTTACAACCAGTTCAGGGGAGACAAATTTCTTTTGCTATGGGTACCACTAGGACCTACACTCCAGGAGCAAGTGGAAGCAATTCTAGGAAACAAAGGACTGTTATTTGTTACAACTGCAAAGGGGAAGGACACATGTCCAAACAGTGCACTAAACCTAAAAGGAAACGGGATGATTCATGGTTTAAGGATAAAGTGTTGCTGGTACAAGCTCAAGCAAATGGTCAAATTCTACATGAGGAGGAACTAGCATTTTTGGCAGATCTAGGAACTGCAGAAGGTCAAGCCACACAGACTGTCATTACTCACAATGCTGCTTATCAAGCCGATGATTTGGATGCATATGACTCTGATTGTGATGAACTCAACACTGCCAAAGTTTCTCTCATGGCGAATTTATCTCATTATGGTTCAGATGCTCTCACTGAGGTACACAATCCTGATAATGTGGATAACAATATGATTAATCAAGGTGTGCAGGTGATACCGTCTTCTGTACAGGTCGAGTTTTGTGAAACGCAATTCATAATACTGATATAACCATTTAAATCAATATCATTCATTTATTACTCAGTATGTGACAGAATCACAACAGGCAGCTGTTCAGAATTCTAACTCATCTGCACAACAAGATGCACTGATATTATCTGTGATTGAACAACTAAAAACCCAAGTAACTAATTGCACCAAGATTAATCTGGACAATAAAAGTGTCAATGATACTTTAACTGCTGAGCTTGAAAGATATAAAGAACAAGTTAAAGTTTTGAAAGAAGGACAAAATGTTGATTTAAAAAGTAAAGATAACATTTCAGATTCATGTGAACAGTCTGTCGAGATTGATCGTCTTAAACAAACTCTTTCTGAACATTTAAAAGAAAAGGAATCTTTAATGCAAATAGTTACTCTTCTCAAAAATGATTTTAAGAAAGAAGAATCTAGAAATATTGATAGAGAAATTGCTTTAGAAAAGAAGATCAAACAGCTAGATAATATTGTTTATAAAAGAGATCAATCAGCACAAACTGTTCATATGTTGACAAAACCATAGTTTTTCTATGATCATACCACTAAACAAGCTCTAGGTTTTCAAAATCCTTTCTATCTGAAGAAAGCTCAGCAGTTGGAACCAAAGCTTTATGATGGTAATGTCATTAAGAACACTAGTGCTATTGTGATTCCTGACTCCGAAGAGACCCTTATGCTTGCTGAAGAGAGTCGTTCAAAAATGCTGTTAAAACAACAGGATCCAATGGTTTTAGAAAAGAAAGTTAATACCACACCAGTTGATTATGCTGTTCTCAACCAACTTTCTCAAGATTTTGAAAAACAATTTGTTCCACAAACTGAATTATCTGCTGAACAAGCCTTTTGGTCTCAGAATTCTATGAATTCTTCAGATCCTAGTCCTTCTTGTAGACCCACCAAAGTTGAGGTTCTGAAAGAACTTCCTAAAGTCAGCATGGTAAATACGAGTTTGAAGAAACTTAAACACCATCTTGCTGGTTTTGACGTGGTTGTCAAAGAAAGAACCACGACCACAACTATCACTGAGGGCTCGTGGGGGTTTGAACATACAAAAGCTTGTTTTAGGGATGAAATAATTCCATTTGTAAAAGCTCTGAAGGACTTATTCAATACATTCGATCAATATTTAATTGATGAACTTTCTGAAGTCCAAAATGTCTTTCATCAAATGGAACATGATGTGGAACAACATCGTTTAGAGTCAAAAACGTTTAAAGTTAAAATGAAAATGAACGACTCTTGGAACAAGTCATCAACAAAGATATAGTGAACATAATTAAGAATTCGATTGTGGATAATGCTTCTGTGAATGTGCATGAATGTGAAAAGTGTCTCAAACTCGAGACTGAGCTTCTAAAAAAAGCATTTCATTGAAAAAGAGACTTACGATAAATTATTCAGAAGTTTTACCACTCTTGAAAAATATTTCATCTCTTTAGAAGTTGATACTTAACTTAATCAAGAAATTTTTCAAAGAGAAAATTATGTTTCAAATCAAAGTGCTCCAAGTTTTAAACAGTATTTTGAATTAAATAAATTGAAAGCTCAGTCCCAAGAGAAAGACACGGCCATAAAGAAGTTGAAAGAGAGAATTAAATCTCTAAGTGAAAATATGAATGAGGATAAGGTCAAGCAGGACATAGAAAAGATTGAAACGATAAATATTGAATTGGATCATAGGGTGTCAAAGCTTATTGCTGAGAATAAACATTTGAAACAGACATATAAGCAACTTTATGACTCGATCAAACCAACACGAATTCGATCAAAAGAACAATGTGATACTTTAGTTAGTCAAGTCAATCAAAAGTCTATAGAAATCTCTGATTTAAATGTAAGTCTCCAAGAAAAAGATTTGGTCATTACAGCTCTCAAGAATGATTTAAGGAAACTTAAAGAAAAAGATTCAGTTGATAATGTTGTTACCAAACACACTATTGCTCCAGAAATGCTTAAGATTGATGTGCAACCTATAAACCCTAGATTGTTGAACAATAGGACAACTCACTCTGACTACCTTAAGCACACTCAGGAAGAAGCTGTGATTCTTAGGGAAATACTGGAATAAGGAAAATCACAAAATCGTTTAAATAATTCCTTAGACTCTGCTTGTAAGTATACAAAACAAATTCAGGAGTTGCTTATAATAATCGGACAATCCTGCCCTAGCATTAATAATTCAAGTGCTAAATTAGTAGCTGTGACCCCAAAGAACAAGGACAAAAGAGTTAGATTCACCAAGCCTGTCACATCCTCAGGAAACACAATCACAAAAATAGCTTCTTCATCAAACCTAGTTTCTAACAAACCTATGTTGTCTTCTACAGGAGTAAAACCGTCTACTAGTGCTAGCGGATCACAGCCTTTAGGCAATACAAAGAAAGATAAGATTCAGCAAACACCAAGTAGTACTCAGAAGAATAAAGTAGAAGCCCACCATAGCACAGTTAAATCTAGTTTGAAAAATAAGAATTATTTTGTTGAACCTAAAGGAAATGAAAATGTGCAGCATTCTAAGCTTAATGCGAATTCTGAACTTCTATGTGTTAAGTGTAATGGTTGCATGCTTTTTGATAATCATGATTTATGTGTTCTTGATTTTATCAATGATGTGAATGCTAGTACTAAATCTAAATCTGTAAAGAAAAGTTCAAAGAGAAAAGTTTGGAAACCAACAGGAAAAGTGTTTGCAAATATTGGATACAATTGGAGACAGTCGGACCTTCATTATAGTAGGAAATGCGTGACCTTTAACTAGGATAATCACAACTGCTGAAGTGCCCCTTAGGAAACCATCTGCTCTAGAAAGTGATACACCTAAGCCTGTAGTAACATTGGTTTACTCAAGGAAACCTAAGAAATCTAAAACTAATGTTCCCGTTAGCAAACCTAAGATTATTAAATGTATATCTGCTAACAAAAAAGGAACCCAGTAAATCTTAGGGATCTATAATTTATGATGTTTCATCTTCCTCTCTTGATGAATGCAGGTCGTCCAAATTGTTCTTTGGTATTTGGACTCCGGCTGCTCCAAGCATATGACCAGAGATCACTCTCAGCTCACCAATTTCGTCAATAAATTTTTAGGTACTGTAAAATTCAAAAATGATCATGTGGCAAAGATATTAGGATATGGTGATTATCAGATTAGGAATGTTATGATCTCAAGGGTTTACTACGTAGAAGGACTTGGACACAACTTATTCTCCGTCGGGTAATTCTATGATTCGAACCTTGAAGTTGCTTTTCGTCAACACACCTGCTTCATTCGCAATTTAGAAGGTGTTGATCTATTGACTGGATCTCGAGGCAACAATCTGTATACTCTGTCTCTTGGAGATATGATGGCGTCCTATCCTATATGTCTCTTATCAAAGGCCTCAAAGACTAAGTCCTGTCTATGGCACCGACGTCTATCTCATCTGAACTTTGGTGCAATCAACCATTTAGCTAGACACGGTCTTGTTCGAGGTCTCCCGAAGCTAAAGTTTGAAAAGGACCATCTGTGTTCTGCATGTGCAATGGGAAAAAGCAAGAAGAAACCTCACAAACCTAAATCTGAAGACACCAACCAAGAAAAACTCTATCTCTTGCACATGGATCTTTGTGGACCAATGCATGTCGCAAGTGTTAATGGAAAAAAGTACACCCTCATCATTATCGATGATTACTCTCGATTTACATGGGTAAAGTGCTTAAAGTCAAAAGATGAAGCTCCAGATTTCATAATCAAGTTTCTCAAGATGATCCAAGTGCGGCTTAAAGTACATGTCTGACGAATCAGAACAGATAATGGAACTGAATTTGTTAATGAGACTTTGCGTGAATATTATGAGAAGGTTGGCATCTCGCATGAAACATATGTTGTTCGCTCTCCATAGCAAAATGGTGTCGTTGAAAGATGTAATCGTACACTAATTGAAGCTGCCCGCACAATGTTGATTTATACAAAAGCTCCGTTATTATGGGCAGAAGCAGTTGCTACTGCATGTTACACCCAAAATCGCTCCATCATACGTCTTCGTTACGGCAAAACACCATATGAGCTTTTACATGACAAACTTCCCGACTTATCATTTTTCTATGTATTTGGTGCACTCTGCTATCCGACAAATGATAGAGAGAACTTGGGTAAGTTATAACCAAAAGCTGATATTGGTATTTTCATTGGCTATGCACCCACAAATAAAGCATTTTGAATTTACAATCGACGTACCAGACGAATCATTGAGACAATTCATGTAGATTTTAATGAGCTGAAAGCGATGGCTTCCGAAAACAGCAGTTCAGGACCCGCACTTCATGAAATGACTCCTGCAACAATCACTTCAGGACTCGTGCCAAACCCTCCTCCTTCAACACTGTTTGTACCACCTTCAAGAACTGATTAGGATATTTTGTTTCAACCATTGTTTGATGAATTACTCAACCCTCCATCAAGTGTTGATCGCCCGGCCCCTGAAGTCATTGCTTCAATTGCTGAAGTAGTTGCTCCAGAACCCGCTGCATCAACCGGTTCACCTTCCTTAACAACTGTTGACCAAGATGCACCATCAACTAGTAACTCACAAACAACACCCGAAACTCAATCTCCTGTCATTTCTAACAATGTTGAAGAAGAAAATCATGACTTAGATGTTGCACACATAAATAACGATCTGTTCTTTGGTATTCCAATTCCAAAAAACGATTCTGAAGCATCTTCTTCTTCGGATGTTATTCCTACCATTGTGCACATTGCTGCTCCTAACTCAGAACACATTACCAAATGGACCAAGGATCATCCTTTAGACAACATCATCGGTGAACTTAAAAGACCTATTTCCACAAGACTCCAACTCCATGAACAAGCCTTATTTTGTTACTACGATGCCTTTCTTACATAAATTAAACCAAAGAACTATAAAGACGCATTAACTTAAGCATGTTAGATTGAAGCAATGAAAGAGGAACTTAATGAATTTGAACGTCTTGAAGTTTGGGAACTAGTTCCTCGTCCAGATAAAGTGATGGTTATTACTTTAAAATGGATCTACAAGGTGAAACTTGATGAATTAGGAGGAATTCTAAAGAACAAGGCTCGTTTAGTTGCTCGTGGTTACCGTCAAGAAGAGGGAATTTATTTTGAGGAATCCTTTGCTC
>BQNB010029302.1:0-55856 GCA_026074375.1 Tanacetum coccineum | reverse complement strand
ACCTTGTGGAGCATCTATGAAATAATCAGTAGTTTGTGTTTTTTTGTAATGTTTAAGTTTTATGATATTTAAGTTTTTATGCAATGTTTAAGTTTTTATGTAATGTTTAAGTTTTATGTAATGTTTTATTATTTAATTTAAGTTGTTTTTTAATTAAAAAAAATTAAAAAAAAATAGTTTGGCACCAGAATTCTGGTGTCAAACCAATGCCACTGAATTCTGATGCCATAGCATTTCTAGTGCCAAACTCCATTTTGCTGACGTGGCACCACTTTTTGAGTTTGACACGAGGAGTTTGGCACGACCGCTCCCCGTGCTCTAAACATTAAGATAATTCCAGTGTAGAATCATCCTAAATCCCAAAGCTAATAGGCCTCATGATTGTTAAGACCACTTGCATGAATATTTCACAAATCGTCCCTATGGTTTGACCCAAAATCACAGATCGTCCCTAACTCAAATTAAATACACCAAGCATCCCTAATTTTGAAACTAGTAACACTGACCGTCCCTATTTTGGATGAGCGTTAAAACATTTTTTCGTTAGTGATAACTAATTTGGGGCATTTAGGGTCTTTTTTCAATTATTATGATATTAATAGTGTTATACAAAAATAAATATTTATCTTCGTCTCTTTCTTCATCCACACAATCAAATCCACAACATTTATACACACACAAGACACCGTAAACACAAAACACCAAACACTTTGAGATCTAACAATAATCATTTACACTTGGTTTTCAGATCTATAAAAGCACACTCATAAAAAAAAGTTAAAGAATATAAAAACAAACCAAACCCATTTCAATCATAATATTCATCTCAACGTTTTTCTCAAGATAAAAATGTGGGATCTAAATGGATTTCCTGATCGGAGACCATCTTCATCACCAGCACAAGATGAACAAGAAGAAGATAACAAGGGTAAACGGGTCGGATCAGTTTCAAACTCAAGCTCATCAGCCGGTGTTGCTTGTTTCCAGATCTAATAATAAGCTCATAAGCTTAATAATAAGCTTTAACAAACACCTAGTGCGATGATTTTGTGATTGATAGTAGACTTGTATATAGGAACAAATTGGGTCAAAGGATGTAGGATTTTGTGAGCTTTGATGTGAAGTTCGTTAGGGTGTTAATATGGAAGGATCAATGTTCGACTTTTTTTTTTTTTGAAAAATGTCTTTCATTTTGTTTTATAAAAAAGGGGGCAAGTTTGTGTTACTGGGTTTGAGGTTGGATTGACGGGTGGGATGTTTGAGGTGGGTGTGATTTTGGTTTTGGATATGTTGTGGAATCTCTTTCAATAGAAGGGGGAAATAAGGCGTTTTATGCTTAAGGGGATGTTTAGTTAGCTTATTTCTGTTTATAATTTCATAAGCCATTTTTACTTGCTAATAGTTTAATTGGCATATGAGCTTTTCATGACTCGGAGATAGAAAATAAGCTCAAACGAACACCCACTAAGTGTGATGATTTGGTATTTGGTATAGCCTTGAGCCTCTTCTATATATGCTCAAACTCAAGCTCATCAGCCGGTGAGGCTAGATGAAGAGAAAGTTAAAGAAATAGAAAAATAAATATTAAATATGAAAAAAAATATAGGAGTGATTACGAGCACAAAGGGTGTGACATTTGGTAGGTGACACTCATAGAAAGACATATTACCCCTCACTCATGTTACTTAACGCTAAAATTTAACGCTCATCCAAAATAAAGGACGTCCAGCTTACAAGTTTCAAAATTAGGGACGCCTTGTGGCCTTAAATTTGAGTTTAGAGGACGATCTGTGATTTTGGGGTCTAACAGTAGGGAACGATTTGTGAATTTTTTCTTTAAATAAAATAAAATTAAAAGGGTATAATTGTCTTCACATAACATAAAGTTAGATGATAATGAAGATATATTTGTAATTTTAAAATTTGATTAGGGAAATATATAATTTGTAATGTTTAAACGAGGATGTATGTAATTCCCTCTATATTTTATGCATTTGAACTTTAACATGTTTTTTTTAACTTTAACATGTGGTAACAAAATAGACATGTAAATATAATTTGTTTCATATTATACTAAATTATATTATTATGTTTGATTACAGATTATGTAAGAATTCTTTATAGACAATATTTGTGGTACGATTAGTGATATTATTATGTTGGTCGCAAATTACCATCTGTATATTAAGTTCTTATTTCAACTCTTTTAAACAAATATCAAGTCACAATACCTGTTGAAGCATAATTTGGTCGGGCCGGTCCTGACGACTCTCCTGGTGCCGTTCGTCGTCTTCCCGAGCCTTGAATAGTGCTACATACAAAGAAGAACCGGTTAGAAGGGGACCTGAGGCCGGAGCCCCGGGATCCACCCTCCGACGGTCAAGTCAGAATAGTATAAGCATGTTATATAAAGAGGTGGTAGAAAATAACCTGTTGTAGATATGTAGGTATATGTGTAGATGTGTGGAGGTATGATGATCCTACCCCTGTATATATAGTGTATGGATTAAGGTTACGTAGGATGTGGCCCACCCTTTTATCGGGTTTGGCCCATTGGGTCTGGCCCATTCTGGACTATACGCCAACATGTCCTCCAATCTAGTATGATATGGTTCTTGATCATGTTATGCTATACGTCCTCAGCAAGTAAGCCCATAATAGTATAAGTGGGCAGGGTCGGGCCTATAATAGTATGAGTGGGCCGGGTCGGTCCGCACTATCTCATCATGTTCCCCCACCCAGTCTAGTAAGCTGGCCGTAGCCGCGGTTTACTAGACTAAAAGAACTACCCCTTTCCCCCCTTAACTGTCGCGGAGACGTGCGCACTATTCCAACCATACGCCGCCTACATGAATAAGCGGACCCCGTAATATAAAGGGCCGACCGGAAGAACGTACTTTCGTGGCTGGTAATGCGAATATGGCATTCGACTTAACGGCCAGACGGAAGAACGTACTTCCATGTGGCCGGGTAATGCGAATATGCCATTCGACTTACGGCCGACGGAAGAGTCACCACCCCCAAGATGGGGCCCTGGAGAAATACTGTACAAGGGCCGAGACGTCATAACATCCGAACCAAAGCATAGAGAACGACCACTAATCATGACGTTTTGAAAAAGTATACTCGTTGCATATGACAATATTAAATTATTTTTACAACCCGTCATAAGAGAGTAAATGTAGCGAAGCATAACAAAGTTTTGATTCATGACAAACGAGTATATAATAGATAAGTCTTTTAAATTGCGAAGTCACATAGCACATAGACTCCATTTAGCATCAAGAATCAATCCAAGCTAAGAACCTAGAGAACACATGTTTAAAAACTCAACATAATGTTTGTAAATTCATAGGTTAATGTTTAATAACAATAGAGGACCACAAGATTTCAAAACTATACGACTACTTATAACATAATCAAGCATCACATAAAAAGTAGTTACTGTTGCGACTAAGCTCATGCACTGCAGCTAATAATCAACAAGGCATGTTACATCCTGTCACATAGTATTTCTGCCCTTAACCGGTGTCCCAAACCAAAGACCACCATAATGCACATCGACATGACATATACCCGTTTGTTCTTGGCAAACTCGAACAGTAAGCGCTACTCACCCGGATGAGGATAATTAGTCCCAATAGATCTATTTACTAACTCACGCTCCCTCAACCGGTCCTCCGGTCGAGAAATTAACAGTTCGCTAATAATTCAGGCCAGTAGTGGGTATGTAACAAACTTAGGCAACACATAAACTAGGAAAACTCGCGTAAAGAACTTGTGTCCAATTAAAAAGGCAAACAATGTTTCTCACCCCAAAGTATAAAGCATTTGTAAATCGGTAAAAACGTGGGGCTATGAACTCACCTTAACAAGGATAATCGATAATCACAACAACGATGATGATATAAGGAGGTCTAGCCGCGACCTAGATTAAATATGGGTATGACTTAGCATTCGGCAAAGTAAACAAGTAAAGCATCCATGTTTGTCATTTAAATCATCCAAGTGTGTTTGTGTTTTAGAAATAAAAGACTTAGAAAATTTACAACATCTCTGTTAAATCACGACACTTGCAAAAAGTTACTATTTATAGAAACTTTCCCTTTTAGGAAAGTTTTTAGTTTCAAAACGTTAATAGTGTCTCCTATATTTGTTAAGTTTCCATATCTCAATAAAAAACGAAGCCCGAACTAGCCTTAATCCTTAACTGTCCTTGTCCATTGCTAACTTTTTCCAAAAACTGCTATTTTTAGTAACTTTATCGCTTTTCCTAAAATATGTTATCGACATTTTTAAATGATACTAATAAATAGGTATGTGTTACTATATGTTTCGCTAGTGTTTAGAAAGTCCAAAAATATCCGAAAACCCATTTTACTATTCCAAACAGCACACTATTCATCTATGTTGCCAAAAAATGTTTCGAGTTTCATTAGCATAACTTGGCCGTTTTAAGTCCGATTTTAAAAGTGTGATATATGAAAAACTATCTATTCGAAATAAGCTCTTCAAAAACTACTTTTACGCATAATGAAAACATTTTTAAGTCGCTCAAAACCTCAAAACCATTTCGGGACAGCAAGCAACTTTGCTAAAACGCAACCAAAATCCACCCAAACTTCACAATAGTGCCTAGTCTAGCCTAATCTCCGTTCACAAGAAATCCACCACAAAACCAACATCCCAAACTAACCAATCCCATCATTCATTGTTGCAAGACTCATCTCACACTCATCTTACCAAGAACATAATAATAACATCAACATAAAAGCTTTTGTCATAAGACTTCCAACATATTTTTAGGAAGAACAAAAATAACTTGTACTTTCTTTTGTAAAATCACCACAAACACTTGGATCTTTAGATACAAACATAGATCTATAAAGATAGTTATGAAACAAAGCACAAACAAAGAAAAGACTTACAAATCAAAGAGACAAGTAGTGAAAACACAAGATCTATACCCAAAAACTATAGATCTATAAAAACCCCAAATAATCTTGCAAAACCCTAATTTTATAATTCTTGAAATCAAGGAACAAATGCTTCATAACACCTTAGATATGATTAGGAATAAACTTGGAATGATTGGATCTTGCTAGAAATCAAAAGTTATGAAGTGGGTATGGTGTTGGTGGTGTGGCCGTGGGTTGGAGACAAAGGGGAGGAAGAGAGAAATTTTTGTGAGGCTTGAAATGGTTATAAGAAACCCTAAGTGTGAAATGTGGTCTTATTTATAGGCCAATTTAGGGTTTGATGGTATCATACATGCTCACATGTGACCAACACACACCAAAGGTGTGTGTGGTCTTTGGTTCGGCTGGACATAGGTCACAAGGACCATTATGGTTCAAACTTTGCATTATGGCTCACAATAGATGTACAATTTGCTTTCTAGTTGGTCAAATGGAGTCAACATGTGTACAAGAAGTCACATGGGATGGTACAAGCTTAGTGAAGATAGAATGAGAGTGACTCTCTCATATTGTCACTTTCAGCGCAAGGCATTAAATTTCAAAATAAGATGCTATTTGATTTAATTTCAAGTGCCATGGTTGTTTTTGCTTGCTCTTAGGCGTCCAATATGCCATACAAAAAGAGGTGAACGAAATTTTTAGGCTTAGGGTATAAGATTATCGATAACTTGAGTTTACAATGAAAAGATTTTGAGTTTTTCTTTACGCGGGGTTCTGTTTGGTCAAAAACGCGAAAAACGCAATTTAAAGGATAAAACCCTAAAATTAATATCAGAAGTAATTAAAAATTACAAACACTCAGGAAAGCTAAAATATCTTATATTAAGCCTAAATTAATTAATAACCGATGCCGGAACGCGTCCGATGACGTTTTTCAGTTTTTACGCAGTTTAGCTTCCCGTAAACTGTCAGATTTAAACGTCACGTATAACCAAACTTAAAAGTAGATGACCGGAATGGGTCGGAATACTAACCAGGATTTTATGGGTGTGACATCCATTTCCAACGTTAAAAAGAGCTTTGGTCTCAAAGCTAAGCAACGTATCTTTAGACGCAGTGCAAGGGTTAGCAAAAAGATGAGGATACATCATTTTGCAAATTGGTCTTCGGCTCCTAGTATAACCGGACCCTCCGTCGAATCCAATGGACCTTCACGATTAATGGACTTTGCCTTCAAACGTTTAACTTCAACGTCCATGATTTCGACCGGGCTTCATTCAAGAAATGAGCTTTTTCGTCGTGTGGATTTCCGTCAACGGAATAGCGAGCGGACTCGTCGAAATGGACATCTTAAGGATTCGGAGACGTGAAAGGTTACTATGAACACGGCAAATTTCCTTGGGTAATTCTAGTCGATATGCAACCGTTCCAACTTTGGCGAGAATTTTAAAAGGACCAATATAACGAGGGTCCAGCTTTCCCCGTTTGCCGAAACGTATTTCTCCTTTCCAAGGTGATACTTTCAGCATGACCTTATCCCCAACTTGAAACTCTAATGGCTTACGTCTCTTATTCGACGAGAAGCTCCTTAGTCGATCAAACGGAAGCTTGTAGACGATGCTTGATTTGGATAATCTTCTCTGTTGTTTCACGAACAATTTCTGGGCCAGTGAGCTGAGCGTCTCCCACCTTAGCCCAACAGATAGATGACCGGAATTTACGACCATACAACGTCTCAAAAGGTGCAGCTTTAATACTTGTATGGTAGCTGTTGTTGTAGGAGAACTCTATTAATGGTAGGTGTCTGTCCCACCCTTTTCCGAAGTCCATCACACACGCTCGTAGCATGTCTTCTAACGTTTGGATGGTCCTCTCACTTTGACCATCTGTTTGTGGGTGGTAAGCCGTACTCATATCCAATTGAGTACTAGGGATTCATGTTTATAACGATTTCCATAAATGTAGACTAAACTCTGACTGTCCTCGATCAGAAATAATCAAAAACTGGCACCACCATGACTCTTGACTAACTTCCTTCAAGTATTGTCTCGTCAACTTCTCCATTGAGTCGGTTTCCTTCATTGGTAAGAAATGAGCAGATTTTGTAACGGAATCTAACAATTACCCTAATTTTGTATCTTGACCATAACGTCGTCTTAGGTAACTTAGTACGAAATCTATAGTACTGTTTCTACGCCATTTCCCATATTGGGTATTATGGGTTGTACCAACAAACCGGATGTTTTTGTAATCTAACTATTAACATTTGCCACAAGTCATCATTTACTTGACATACGTGCAAATTTCTGCTTTCATGTTGGGCCACTAGTATAGCTTCTTCAAATCTTGGTACATCTTGTCCGATCCAGGGTGGATCGAATACTTTGACTTATGCGACTCGTGCATAATAAAAGCTCTTAAGTTACTAAAACATGGCATCCAACTTCTATTCTTTAAACACAACGTTCCATCTGCATGTGACTCTAGGTTCTTAATCACGCCACACAAATCTTCAGTCCCATAATTCGACTCCTTTTTGTCTTGCCTCAACCAAGGCATTCAAGATTTGCACAGGGAGGTTTAAACCAATTGTCATAACCAAGGCTCGAACTCGTAGTGGCTTAGGTCTACTCTTTTGGCTCAACGCATCAGCCACCACATTCGCCTTTCCCGGGTGATAACGTAACTCACAGTCGTAGTCACTTAACAGCTTCTAACCACTACGTCGTCTCATATTTTTCATCTCTTTCCTGCTCTAAATAGTTGCAAACTCTTATAACATGAACACAACTCACTTCGTGCCTTAAAGGTAACGTTCTCCACATCTTGCGAGCGAACACCACAACTCCCAATTCCAAAATCATGTGTCGTATGGGGGGGGGGGAGTTCTTCTCATAGGATTTTGAGTTGGCGGATGCATTAAGATATGACACTCCTCCTTCTGCATCAAACACTGCGCCTAAACCCTTAGAGAAAGCATCACAATATACTGAGACGAAGTTTTCACCTCCTTCGGGCAATGCCAAAATCGGTGCACTACACAACTTTTGTTTCAATGTCTGGAAAGCAGTTTCTGAGTCAGCTTCGTCATAGGCTTGGCAATCTTGGAGAAACCTTCAAAGAATCGTCGGTAGTAACCGGCAAGATCTAGAAATTAGCGGATTTCTGTCAGGGTCTTGGGTGATTCCCAATCCTTGATTGACTCAATATTCGCAGGATCAATGTGAATGCCTTCACTATCAATCACGTGTCCAAGAAATTGTACCTTCGACAGCCAAAAGTCGCACTTCGAGAACTTAGCGTACAATTCTTCCTTCTTGAGCAACTCCAAAATTAGTCTAAGATGTGCATCATGTTCTTCCTTGGTCTTAGAGTAGCTTAAGATGTCATCAATGAACACGATCACAAATTTGTCTAAGTACGGTCTGCATACTCGGTTCATCAAGTCCATGAACACTGCGGGCCCGTTAGTCAACCCGAATGGCATCACTTGGAACTCGTAATGACCATAGCGAGTTCTAAACGCTGTCTTTGGGATATCCTCGTCACGAACTCTGAGTTGGTGATAACCAGACCTCAATTTGATCTTCGAGTACACACTTGACCTTTGTAGTTGATCAAACAAGTCATCGATTCTCAGAAGTGGGTATCAATTTTTCACAGTAAGTTTGTTAAGTTCACGGTAGTCGATACACATTCAAAAAGAGTTGTCTTTCTTTTTGACAAACAAAACCGGATCTCCCTAGGGTGAGGAACTTGGTCTTATAAATCCCTTGTCAGAAAGTTCTTGTAGTTGAGTAGACAATTCTTCCATTTCCGACGGTGCTAATCTATACGAGGTTCGAGCTACAAGGGCGGCACCTAGGACTAAGCTGATTTGGAATTCAACTTGTCGTGTCGGTGGTAGTCCAGGTAAGTCTTCTGGAAAAACTTCCGGAAAGTCCCGTACAGTCGGCACGTCTTCAAGTCGTTTCTCCTTCGACTTATCTTCGGTTTCCTTCACCATAACTTGTGCCAGGAATAATTGACAACCTTTCTCGATACACTTCTGAGCCTTCACACACTAGATAATGCTTAATGTAGATTTATTCTCCTTATCACTCTTGTCTCCTTAAATGATCAGAATCTCGTTTCCATAGGGAATACGCACTATCTTCTCGTCACAGACAATCACTACATGATTCTTTGCTAACCAATCCATGCCGATGATGACGTCGAAACTACCCAACTCTATGGGCATCAGATCAATGTTAAATGGGTGTCCTAACAACCCTAATGTACAGCCTCTAAGCACAGTATTAGTTTCTAAAGTTCTTCCGTCAGCTAGTTTGACAGCATAGCTAACGTCTAGGGCAGAGGGAGTAATATCTAACAGTGCACTAAAAGTACTTGGCACCTTAATCAAATAACATATAAGCATGATGATCATTGAGAAGGAACATACCCGTGACAGTGTTGGAACCCGGGTTAGCGTTACCCCCTCCAAGGACATATGCTTTGCCTCTTGCATCGGGGACTCTTGCTTTGTTCCCACGGTTTTAGTTCTTGACTTTGGGATAATCCTTCCGGTAATGTCCTTGTGCACCACACTCAAAACATGTAATAACTCCCTGATTCGGCCTTGGATTTCCTCGAGTAGGTACAGTCATAACAGATCTGCAATCCCTGGTTAGATGTCCAATCCTCTTACAGTTGCGACACTTAGCAGTACACTGTCCTTTGTGGTGTAGTTTACACTTATTGCAGAACGAACGTGTTCCTTCATAACCATTCTTCTCATTGTTACCAACCATATAGGCTCTAGCAACATTCTGACCTCCAGTATTCTGCCGTTTGTGGGCGGTTGTTGCCCACGGTTATTTCCATAGTTGTTGTTCAATCTCCTCTTGTTCTCTGTGTTTCTTACATCATAGCCCTTTAACTTTTGATCAATCAAGTTGTTGGCAATCCGAACAGCATCTTGTAGTCTTGTGGGTTCTACAACAATTACATTCCTTTGGATATTATCAGGAAGACCTCCAATGAATTTCTTCACCCGATCTTCCTCCTCGGGGGCCATTTTGGTACACATCATGGCCAGTTCTTGAAATCTCTGAGTATATGCAGTCAAATCATTGTTCTTCACGGTTAAGTTTCACAGTTCAGTTTCCATTTTCTGAATCTCATTCCTTGGGTAGTACACCTTAGTCATTTGCTTCATGAGCTCTCTCTATGACATGGCAAATGCAGCCTCAGTCCCAATAGTCCTCTTATGTGAGTTCCACCAAGTTAGTGCACCGTCTAACAGGGTGCAAGTAGCATCTTCTCTGGGCAGTTGCTGATATGGAACATTGTTTCCATCTTCTCAAACCATCTTATCAATCCTACAACTCCTTTCGTTCCCTTAAATTTAAGTGGTTGACACTTCATGAAGTCCTGGTAGGTGCATTCTCTAGCAACATGTCTAGCACCTCTAACATTCTCATCTGGATTCTCATTTCTACCGTTTCCATTTCCACCATTTCCATTTCCATCATTTCCATTTCCATTGTCGCCATCACTGCCATTTTGGCTTTGGTTTTCAGTCTCGAGAGCATTTTTGGCACGGGTCGCCTCATGAGCAGCCAAAGCTTCTTCCACACGTCGATTAACGAGTTCTTCAATTGCTTCAGGGGTCATACCGGAGCGAGCGATAGTCATTGTTCTACATTACAAGACATAACCCGTGGTGAGATTTTAAACGAATACACGATTATTAGATAACAATAATTTAATACATGCTATGAAATAAAATATAATATAATTACAACACGATTGCCAGAACGAATAAATAACAATATAGATAAATAAGCAAGAAAGTCAAAACAAGCTTTTCATTTCATGAATAAAAGCATAATTCGGTTACAACCAAAATCCAAAATATGTACATGATCCACAATTATTTCTACTGCTAACATCTAGACCTAACCATCAGTCTAGTGTCCTACATGATCATAGTACAACAATTCTAAGGGCGAAAACCCAAATGTCTCTCAACATATGACTCCAACTTCCTAAGTCTCCCCCGAGTATCATCATGATACCTACGAATCTGACGAAACTCCTCCTGTGAAAGGGACATATGAAGACGAAGGTTGTTCACACGATCCCTCTCAATATCCAACATAGCATGAACCTTGAGGTTCTCCAACCTCAAGCTATACATCCTCTCGGCCATCCTAGCTCTATCTCCGCTAGCTATCAACTGATCGGCCTCCAACCGGCTCTTAGCAGTCTCAATCCCGACAATCCTGTCAATACGAACCTCAGACATGTGATGGTAAAAGTCACGCACAACATCATCCAAGTCAATCGGCATATCCTCGAATAACCTAGCAATGCCATCCCTAGTGCCAGACAAATCAAAAGAATCCTCTCCAGCTGGCTCTACAATCTCCTCCTCAACTATCGGTGCGAACATCAGGTCGATACCTACCTCAACCGTGTCTCCAACACTGGTGTCAGCCTCATACTCCTCTGTATCATCCCTGACATCCTCAGGGTCAATCTCAACATGATCTCTAAGATCATTCCCATCACCAATACCCAACTCCATATCAACCCTAGTATCTATATGATCAATCTCGGTATCCTCTTCTATGCTAGTCTCAGACGAATATGAATCTCTGAACCTCTTACGAGGTGGTAAGAGATTAGTACGGGTGGGAGCTAATGATCCCATAACTGGCGTAGATGATGGTACAGAATCAACCAGGGATCTACATCTCTTGCGAGATGGTCCAGCAGAATGTGAAGATGAATGCAAGGGTCTCTCTGATGAATCTCTTGATGATGAATCTCCTGATGATGAATCTGATGTAGTCGGTGGATACAAAGTAGATAATGGATCAGCACACCAATGACGAAATGCCTTACTACGTCATGGTGCTCTCCTCGGAGGGTAACACAATCTGGGTGATACATCTCTAGTTGAAGGTCTAGAATGAGCCTGATCTGATGCATCCAAACCCGAAGAATGAACTGGCGAAGAATCCAAAGATGAACTAGAAGAAGATGAGTGATGGTCTGAAGAACGAGGTGACGCATGCCTCGATGCTAATCTGCGAGCTGGTAAAGGTCCAACTCTCTTCCTCGCAGTCATCAACTTACACGGCCCGTTAAGGTGGGTGTGGTAAGGTCGACCAAAAGGAATAGCCTCCCCGAGTCGGATAAGAATCACTGACCATCGACGAATCTTGGACGGGGCAGTAACAGGAGCAATAGGAAACTCAGATGATGATGATGGACATGCTGTTACCCTGCTCCTCTAACGAGCAACGGTAGCAACATAAGGGTCCTGCGATGGTGGTCTATCAGAAGAATCAGGAGCCTCAGAAGAATAAGAATGGTGAAATAGCTGGTAGCGGGGAAATGTGCTTTGGTGAAGACATCTCATCTGGTGAATCAAAATCAAAACCCGAATAGGGAACCAAGCCACACAACCCAGTGGGTGAAGCGACAAAAGCCGTCTCAACCACAGGAGCAGCAGATGAAATAACAGAAGCAATAGTAGAAGTCTCTGGAGCAACCACAGAAGTAGAAGGAATAACAGTTAGAATATCACCAAAAAGAATAACCCGAGAGGGCGGTGATCCCACACTCTCATCCAAAAAATCAGAAGAAATAGCGATAGTTGAATCTGCCATGATCTGCACAAGCAAAAGTTTATATAAATCTCCTTTATATGAAACCATGCAAGGCATAAAGAAATGATGAAATGAATGGCAAGGTAAATATGGAAATATGTAATAGTCTCAAGTATATATAGAAATCTTATATATATAGCAAGAATAGACAATACGTAAGCACATATAGAGGCACATAGGATCACATACTGGTTATAGACCAGACCTAGTATAACTACCTGGTTCTCTATAACCTTGGCTCTGATTACCAATCTGTCACACCCCCAGACGGGGCCTGGACGGAATACGTGTCCGAGGGCGTGACGTCATAACAATCCGAACACAAAGCAATAAAGAACGACCACTAATCATGGACGTTTGAAAAAGTTTACTCGTTGCATAAAAGAAAATAAATTTAAGTTTTACAACCGGTCATAAGAGAGTTAAATGTAGCGGAAGCATAACAAAGTTTTGATAATGACAACGAGTATATAATAGATAAGTCTTGAAATTGGCAAAGTCACATAGCACATAGACTCCATTTAGCATCAAGAATCAATCCAAGCTAAGCACCTGAGAAACATGTTTAAAACGTCAACATAATGTTGATAATTCATAGGTTTTAAGTAGTACAAGAGTGGAACCACAATATTACAAACGCATGCGACTACTATAACAGATACAACATCACATAAAAAGTATTTACTGTTACGCTAAGCTCATGACACCGATGCTAATAAGATAGGGCATATCATATCATGCCACATAGTATTCCTGCCCTTAACTGGTGTCCCAAACCAAAGACCACCACAACGCACAATCGACATGACATATATCCGTTTGTTCTTCGTTAAGTATGGGGGAAGCAAAAGGGAAAAACCAAAACGGATAGGGATAGATTAGTTCCTCACATAGATATATTTACGCATTCACGCTCACTTAACCAACCAATTGTCCATAGGCGACTACCGGTTCATGATATTTTCCGGGCACATGAGTATTTGTAGCAAAACTTAGGCAACACATAAACATGTAAAACTTACGCTAAGAACTTGTGTCTAATTTAAAAGCAAACAATGTTTCTCACCCCAAAGTATAAAGCATTTAAAAATAGGTAAAACGTGAGGCTATGAACTCACCTTAACAAGGCTACGCGATAGTCACAACAACGATGATGATATAAGGAGGTCTAGCCGCGACCTAGATTAAATATGGGTATGACTTAGCATTCGGCAAACTAAACAAGTAAAACATATATGTTCATCATTTAAAGCATCCAAGTGTGTTTGCATTTTAGTAATAAAAGACTTAGATACATTTATAACATCTTTGATAAATCTCAACACTTGCAAAAAGTTACTATTTATAGAAACCTTTCCTTTTTTAGGAAAGTTTTTAGTTTCAAAATGTTAATATCGTCCCCTATTTTCTTATGTTTTCATATTTTACAAATCGCTTAAACAAATCCTAAACCGCCTAACCTTATGTTTAAATCACTAAATGTCTATTTCGTACCATTTTAAATAATCCTACTTTTTATTAAGATCGGCATCTCAAATAACCTTTCATGACATTTCTAGTTGTTCTAACTAATTATCTAACATTCTTATATGTTTCACTTGGATTTAAAATGTCCAAAATCGTCCGAAAGTGCCCGAAAACCTATTTTACTATTCACATCAGCAAGATTTTTAAGATGTTTCGCCGAAAAAATGTCCAAGTTTCATTTGGCCATAACTTGGTCGTTTTAAGTCCGTTTTAAAGTGCGATATGTGAAAAACTATCTATTCGAAACAAGCTCTTCAAAAACTACTTTTACGCCTAATGAAAATATTTTTAGATCACTCAAAACCTCAAAACCATTTCAGGTCAGCAGGCACTTTTTGCCAAAAACGCAACCAAAATCCACCCAAACTTTACAATAGTGCCTAGTCTAGCCTAATCTTCGTTCATAACTAATCCACCACAAAATCACATCCTAAACTAACCTAATCCCATCATTTCTATTGTTGCAACACCATCCCACTCTCATCTTAAAAAGAACATAATAATAACATAACATAAAAGTTTTTGTCATAAGACTTTCAATATATTTTTAAGATGAACAAAAATAACTTGTACTTTCCTTTGTAAAATTACCACAAACACTTGGATCTTTAGATATAAACATAGATCTATAACAAGAATCATAACAACATTAAAATAATACAAGATGGGTCAAGAAATACTCACAAGAAAGTAAGCAAAAGATGATGACACAAGATCTTGCAAAACCCACTTATAAAACTTGAAACCCTAATTTTATGATTCTTGAAAACTCTTGAAAAACAACTAACCAATACTTGGATCTACCTTAGGAACTCTTGGAAATGAACTTAGAATGATTGGATCTTGAAGAAAATCAAAAGTTATGAATTATGTATGTGTTTGTGTGTGTTTCGTGGCTAGGGGGAGACAAAGAGAAAAGAAAAGCTCAAAATACAAGTGTGTGTGTATGAAATGAATGAATGTGTAAAAGGGTTATGATATAAGCTAGTTGCTTCACACACTAAAGTGTGTTTGTGTGTGTGTGCCGTTGGAATGAGACAAGGAGGGGGAGGGGACCAATTTGATCCTCCAATCATATTCAAGTTTAACTAAACATGTGATGTATGCTTGTCTTGTTGCCATTTGAATTCAAAACTTGCCCACCAAGGTCATGGGGTGTTTGTTTATGCCGAATAAGACAAGAGGAGGGGGGGACCAAAGTGTTTTTAATGTTATATGATGCTAGTGCTTCCCATTTGATTTAATTTCCAAGTCTTGCATGTATAAGCTTATGTTTTAAGTAAACCACGATTAACGCAAGTAACGAAACGAATAACGGTGTCTCCGAAAATTATGAAATTTTAAATATTGCCATAAAATGTAAAAACGTGGCTAATGCCAAAATACTACAACGTTTGGTGTCCCGGTTCGCTCCCAGAGACGATTTTCAGATAATAACGGAACAACTTCCCGAAGAAACGTAAAAGTTAAACGAAACTTTTAAAAATTCAAATTATTAATCGGAAACGGCTAAATTATTGAACGGAATTTCTAAGGGTGTGACAGCAAACCTACACCGACGCCCTCTGAGGTATGAAAGCCATCCCAAAACACAGATTATGTGGCATGTTTATAAGTATTAGATAATTTGGTTTGTCTTGATGGGCAGTTGAGCTGGGTAACGAAACTAAACGGTTTCATATCAATATCATTAGTTTATAATGCAGGTTAAAATGGGCAGGTTAACCCACACATTTTGTGTTCCCCTTTTTAGTATAATATAATTTAGAAGGTGTTTGGATAAAAGCTTATTTAGGGAGCTTAAAGCTTATTGTGTACTGAGACAACTACCACAAGTTTTTTAAGATTAATAATCCCTATAATGCAGGGTAAAATGGGCAGGTTAACCCACACATTTTTTGTTCCCCTTTTTAGTATAATATAATTTAGAAGGTTTTTGGATAAAAGATTATTTAGGGAGCTTAAAGCTTATTGTGTAATGAGACAACTACCACAAGCTTTTTAAGATTAATAATCCCCAAACACCCCATCAGGAGGCCGTAGGCATCGACATATACTTCAGGACACTAGCAACCTGTTCATTATAAACCATTTTTTTATGTTTACCCATTAAATCAAGACCCGACTGAACATATTATACACTACATAAATATAGAGTAGCGACTATCAGAAATTAAATTTAAAACTTAAGAAACTACCTTAAACAAAACTATTATAAAATTCCATAGAATCAATTCATTTTCATGTTCAAGTGGTACTTCTATTTCATAAATTTTCTGCATTTCCTTATTATTGCATATTACATTCTTTTAACGTTTACACATATATCAGGTATGCATCAGTTTTTCTGTTTGCTGTGGCTGGAAGGAATTTACATTGCAGGTAGAGGATGGAGGCTAAAGGTGGAAATTATACGGCATGTGGAGATCTCTTCTTTGCTCCTGATTGCAATTGTTAATTCTAAATACAATTTTTTAGCAGCTGAATATTGTAATTCCAAGCACATCGAGGTTTACTGATTTTTTGATTTATAAATGTTTTTTATGTGCTTGCAGTGTCATGATAGGCTGAGTTAAGACATATGGGTCCCTGCTATTTATTTGGGTGGAGTTGCTTCCATGGATGGTTCAAAAAAATCTGACATAGTGTTTGGATTTGATTATGCTGTTTGATATCGCAATAATCAGATAATCAGTTTTCTGAGTGTTTGGCAAATCAGATTATTATATAACTTAACATGTAAAATGACCAAAATAGACACATGATTTAATATTGTATTTTAGCAGGCAACAATTTTTTATATTACGTACTAGTTTTAATCCCCGTGCACACACGGGGCTTGTACATTATGTTTTTTAAATATATTTATAATTTTTATTTTTTCTGTTTTATAAGTTATGAAAGTTTAAGGGGTTATTTGTTTTTTTTAAAGTCATAATAAAATTTGTAAATTTATAAATTTACACTTAACTCTATACATTTAAAATTAAACCACTAAAGTTTTATTAATTACCTCCTCTTTTTTTCAAGTTTTTGTTTTTATAAATTTGACACATATATTTTTATGTGTTTTTTTGCTTTATCAGATTTCTCCACCAAAATAATGCCAATTTTAGAAGTATTTAAGCTTTTTAATTAAACATATATTCAAAAATAATAAAAAATTTGAAGCATCATACCTAATAAGGAAAAAAAAAATTTAAAATGCAAAAGTCTTCACTTTTCGTTTTTCTTTACTAAGTAAAATATTCTTTATGTTTGGTCTCAAATTTATTTCAAAAAGATAACTGATCTTTATGGTCTAGGAAAATAGATTTGGGCAAAAGTGTTCAAGATAATCACCCATTTGATTCGCTACACTCACCTAGCTATTTTCCACATCTACTCTATTTGATTATACTCAATTCTCGTTTGATACGACGTCGTTTCGGCTTGGGCCGAAAACGACAGCCCAAAACGCGGCCCAACATAAAAAAAAACTTTTTCGGCCAATTTACAAAAAGGACCTTCAACTTTTAAATATTTACGGCTTTTTTATATAATAAACTGTATTTATCAAATATATAGCACATATATACTGATTCATTCAGATAAAAAAATACCATCGGAAAGATCTTTGAATTGCGAACAAAACGAGCCCAATATTGAAATGCTTATGACGTACGCACACTTCTATAAAAAATGTTGAAGTTTAATATATATTAAAAAAAGAAAATTTACAAAACGTACCCTCAACTTTTAACTATTTACGACTTTCTTATATAATAAATTTTATTTGTCAAATATATAACACATACCTACCGATTCATTCAGATAAAAAAATTGAGGACTTGCTACAGTGGTCGCTACAGTAGCCTTTTCTTGGGCTCCCACTTTGGGCCTATCCAATTTTTTTTTTTAATTTGTTGGCACAAAATAGGGGAAAGAAAAAAAATTACAAAAGTACCGATTTGTTCAGATAAAAAAATACCCGCAAAAATATTTTCGATACCTAATAACTTTAAAATAATTGACATGGTCACAAACATACATCTTTATATTGCATTAAACGGTGTCATTTTACGCCACTAAAATCCAGAAGCCCAATTATATAACACATATTTACCCAAATCCAATAAAATTATATTTAAAAAAACCGTATAGCAAAAAAAAACCCATTAAACATGAGGCCCAACACATATATTCATATAAGAAAAAAAAACAAATTATTAAACATGAGTCCGAAAAAATTAACCCACACAAAATTGAAAAATAAAAAATAAAAATGACCCACAACAACACGCGAAAAATTAACGTCCCGCAGCAACGCGCGGGTAAGTGTGCTTGTTTAGATCAATTCTTACATTTTACAAAGAATCAACACACCATAAAAGAATAAGATATGATATCAACCCACGTATATTTATTGTTTTAGATAGCGACCAAATATCTTAAGCAAAAGATATCATTATATAATTATAGAGTAGTATATTTTGATATATTTTTGAAAATTAAAAGATATTAACATGATTTTTTTAGGAGTCATTTTAATATATTTTTAAAAATTAAAAGATATCACTATGGTTTTTTTTATAAGATATCATTATTGTTTTGGATAACATAGCACAAATGGTGGTTTGGCTCGATTGATTAACCTTCTTGCATCTTAAGTTCTTAACCATATGTAACAAGTTCAAATCTTGCCATGGCCAATATTTTTAAAAAATATCGAAATTTAATGTCATGTGTGTGTCATGTCATCGTTGAGGTGGCGTATAATCACTAATTCATATTACATTCATATTTACACACTCATAATTAGCCCCATATATAAGTTATAGATTAAGTCATTATCAAACACTCATAATTAGCCCCATATATAAGTTATAGATTAAGACATTTAAGTCATTATCAAACGCTACCTAATAGATTAAGACATTTAAGTCATTATCAAACACTCATAAGTAGCCCCATATATAAGTTTTTGATTAACTACCTAAGGTGGTATTATATGCGTCCCGTGATTTATTGCTTTGATTATTCCAACATATTACAAATTCCTATTTGACTTATTTAGTTTGTAATTTTAGCATTTGGACATTTTCTTTGTAACAAATGAGGTTGTTGATATGTTGAAACCAAAACGAGTAGGACCAAGAAGCGACTTAAAAATTAATTGGAATTTCTAGAAACCTTGCGATAAAGTGTATTATTTTTAAGGTGTAGTTAATACACACAAACTTTTCTAATTAACAAAAAAATGCATTAAATACACATTAAATGAACTTATAAATTACTATATTTGAATGTGTATTTAATGCTTTTTCTGGTTAATTAGGAAAGTTTGTGTGTGTTAATTACACCTTAACCTCTGTCCGGTGGACATAGTTTAGCAAAACCCTACTTTTAATAAATACCATTTGTTGTTTCTCTTACTAACGGCTTATAAAAAAACGAAAAAAACTTTTTATATTAAAATCACAAAGTGCAATGACGTATGGAGCTCGCCAATCCGTAATGACACTCGTCACTTTACATGTTACTGCACCGGCCATGTTGCTCGTTAGTTGATTCGTCAGAAATTTGACGTACACTAAAATGGAGAATTTGGTCTTTACTTTTTTTTAGTTAGTTTTTGTGGTGAATTTGTGTTTTTGTTGGGTACGATGGGTACTAAATGCGTGGTTTTGGCTTAAATTACTGAAAAAGTGTTTTTTTTTATGTTAAGTTAGACGGAAGAAAACTGATGTGTTACTACCCTTGTGTTTTAACAAAAAATGAGAACGTCCTGACGGGCTTTAAAAATATAAATACACACAATAAAATAAAATAAAATAATAATAATAAATCATTCAGCTTATTTGTCCATAGCTGTCATCATTGTTGTGTTAACTTTTTCAGGAATTTTGAAACAAAATATAGTTTGTTTTTCATGAAAAAGTGGCATGAGCAATTTGAAAGTCGATTATTATAAGAGTGGCCGGAATCATAACGCCGTGGGGGGATTTTAACGCCGTGCTCGGCGTTATGACATCGTGGTGGGCAAAAAACCAACGGCGTTGCTGGCGGTGTTAACACCACCACGCCTCAATGCCACTTTTTAAAAAAAAAAACATTTTACCCCCCCAAAGTTTAAAAACGGCTAGTTTTTAAAATTTGATTTTTTTTCAATACTCTTATGTATATTAACCAAACTCAACCATTTTTCACGCACAAAAACACAAACTCTCTACACACAAAAATTAATACATTTTTCCCAATGAATCAAAATAACGATGATGATGAAGAACGTCAACCCTCCGTTTTCGAAATCGATGAAGAAACCGACGTTTACTTTTTGGAGCAAGCATACGCGTATCACCAACAATTGGTTGCCGAAGAAATATGCAACGTACATGGGTTGAAAGGTGTGAAACTCAACGTCGAAAAACTAAAGAAATACGAGACCGAGAAATGCATCTTAGTCTTCAACGAAACCTTATGGAGCATATTTGGCAAGAAGTTGAACACGAAGATGAAGACTTTTAGTCGCCGGGGAGTATGATTTTTTTTTGTATTTTTTTAATTTCCGTATGTTTTTTTAATTTCGTATGTTTTTTTTTAATTCCGTATGTTTTTTAAAAGTATTGTAATGTGTAATATTGTTTAATGAAATATTTTAGTTTGTTTAAGGGGGTGTTATAAAAAAAATAAAAGTGGGGTTCAAAAAATGGTGTTAAAGTGGTGTTATGGTTATCTGGTTTTTTTTTTACTAGAATCCTCTAAAGTTGGTTTCAACATGATAGGTCATGTTGGCCAATCAAATACAAGATAAAATGATAAATGTTTTTCTTTTAATCAAAATTAAAGGCCCACTTTTTATGCACTCCTCACTAGGGGTGTTCACGGGGCGGTTCGGTTCGGTTAGTTGGAAGATTTATACTATCCATCGCGGGGCGGGTAATTAATTTTACTATCCGTAACCGAACCGTGCTAGGCGGGTAACCGGAAATGCGGATACCCGAAATGAGCGGTTACCCGCGATTCGGGTCACGGTTAACCATTGTAGACGTTTTATCGAGTTCAACTTATGAACGATAACATGTTTTTGAACCTAAATTGTCATTTTAGTAAATTTAAATAACATTAAATAGATTAAAGTTATTCAATCTCAATAATCGTATTCATATAAGCACACATAACATGTTAACAAAAAGTATTTGTTGGACAATTATAAGTTACGACAACATTTAATTTTTTTCACAAATAGATGTTTAGCGAATGTTTACATTAGGAACAAAAAAGTTCATTATATAATAAAAGTAGTGCAATAATATAATCCAATATTCTATACTTAATTGAAGTTTTAGTTAAAAAACTTATTGTATATTATACACGGTTCGGTTTGGTTAACCGCGGATATCAAAAAATAAAAACCGAAACCGAACCGTGATAAGCGGGTTTTTTCGGTTTCGGTTTTCTTCGATTTCGGGTTTTTTGGGTTTCGGATCAAGCGGTTCGGCTCGGTTTCTCGGTTTTTTTGAACACCCCTACTCCTCACATTGAATACAACTTTACCTATCATGTTGAAAACAAACTTGAGATGATCTTTTTCCGTTTTTTTTTGTGTTGGTGTTATGGTGTTAAAACTGATGTGACACTCAAAAAGCGATGTTATGACACCTGATGCTCTAAAACAATAAACTTCCAAACCAAAATTTAATTCTCCCTTTTGAGGAGTGTGACTGGTTCACTTGCTCTTTTCTTTTTTATTGACCTTGAGTATCCCTTTTCTAAGGGGTATTTCTATTTTTGCCCCAGGAAGATTTTGAGTTTGTGACAAATGCCTCAAAAAAAACCTCTTTCTCAAATGTCTCAGAGCGATCAGAGCGACTTAATTAAAAATTATTAAAAATACAAAAAAATACACTTTTAAAGTACAAAAAATATTTGTTGGTTGTACTTTTAATAATTTTTAATTAGGTCGCTCCGGTCACTCTGGGGCATTTGAGGAAGGGTTTTTTTTTTAGCATTTGTCACAAACTCAAAAATGGCATGGGGGCATAAATAGAAATTCCCCCTTTTGTAAACTGCTACTTTAAGTAACATTTAGCAAGACCACATTAAACAGATGATAACTTTTATATAAAAAGAGAAGTGACAAATTTTGCTAATGTGTTAACTATAGAAGTGAAATTGATCAACTGGTACCATAATAGTGTAGATTTAATATGTTATGGCTGCTGATTTGAAAGGAAACGCAGGCAAAATATAGTGAGGTTTGGGTATAAATGTATAATTCGTGTCAATCTCGGCATGTTCCCATTGTAACTTACACGAAACTGATTATCTGATTATCCTAAAATGCCTACTCAATTGCAAAAGACAATCCTTACGAAAAACATAAACATTTGATTTTCATCTTCCCATACGGTCTTTTGCAATTGCTTAGGCATTTGACCGTATGGGAAGATGAATGGAAGGTTTAGAACAACTGTATCTCGTAGAAGCAACTACCATTGCTAAGACTAGTAGGCTGCACTCAAAGAAACAGCTTCCATCAGTTGAAGCGGAATCACCAAAACACCACACCACAACCTTCTTTTATCTCACCTGCTACTATGTGACTATTGTATAACGTAATCTATGTTGGATTCTGTTTTCACTCTTTACATCCAATATATCCAAAATTCCGAGCTTATAATGGGCAACCGATAAGTACGACATCAATTAAGCAACATATAAGATTCAAAGTCATAATAGCTTCCAACACGACAAGATAGACCTAACAAACCTATATAGATTTTAAACAAAGTAAACCAAACGACTGCTTCATATGCCCCGTCTTCATCTTCTCCAATTTGAAACCAAATCAAGGGTGACGATGATTCGATTTCATACCATTTCTATACATGAAAAGAAACAAAATTATAAGCGCAGCATAAAGAGAAACAATATCAAATAAGTAAAATCAGGGACCAAAAACTAACCTGCGAGTGCCTAGTAGTTGAGCAAAAACATCAAAAGTCCTAATAAAATGGTAATGACAGAAAGGTCATTTCCACTCTAAGAGGCACTGCCTGTTATTAATGTAAAATGCTTCATAACCTGCCTCTGGCATCGGTTTCTTCATACTCCTACTGAGACTAATTAACATCAAATGTGGAAGGGTCAAAGCAATGGACTTAACATCTTCCCATGGAATTTTGTAGCATGAAAACAACCCAAGTTCAGATAAGTGTCGATGACCAGAAAAAGCACGTAAACCAACGCCGGTAATTCTCCTACAACCATCCAAACTTATCGACGTAATATTCGAATATTTGCGACCAATTTCAAGCAATGAAATGTCCGTTATATTGAATAAATAATCCAGATTTAGTGACTCAATATTCGGAAGCTCACATAGGGCCACAATCCCATAGTCGGTGATTTTACCCCCACACCTAAGAAAACTCAGGCTACAAAGAGTGACCAGTTTCTTCAAGTGGATAATACCATTATCGGTAATCCTATCACATTTATCTAGATAAAGTCTAAGCAAACAATGCTTTAAATCTCCATTCGCCAAATACGCCAAACCCAAATCACTAATCAAATAACAACCTTGCAAATGCAAATCTTTTAAACAAGCTGCCTCTGCAATAATCTTCAATGCTTTGTCTGTGACATTAACACAATCTTTCAGAATTAATGTTCTTAAATTCTTGCATGATCTTACAAGGGAACCAATCCCAGATAGACTCACATAAACCAAATGAATACAAGCATCCGCGACTGCCTGCAAGCCAACATCATTAAACTCTAACTTACCAACCTCAGGATCAAGGTTTTGCTTAATAGAAAGCACTAGGTTCTTAAGATTGAGGCATGAATCGGCTATCAATCTCATGTGGTTATTCGCAAGTGGTTCGTCACATTTAAATACTACCATTTTCGGGGATGCAATTAGCATATCATATAGTAGATCAGGAAATGTATTATCTAACCACCGAAAATGAAAAGATGCAACTTTCAAGAATTTCTTGCAAACTATAGGGAATGAGTTTTTGTCCTCGTGGTTGGAAATTCGTTCAAAAATGGAGGAGATATCATCCTCTCCAAGTCGTTCCATCACTTTATCGTTTTTGTTGCCACCTGACCTGTCACATGTACATTAATTATCAAACCTTTTGTATTTTTATAACCATGGTTTCTAAGCTTTTTTGCTGAGACGGGTTTGAACTTATCGCTACAGAAACTTAAACCACAAAATGGTGAGCATGGTTCGGTTTGGCCCGGTTTTATGCTAAAACGCAAATCGAACCTAAAATTTCGGTTTTTTCTTTTTAAAAGCCGTTCGGTTTTAATTTTATCTGGTTCAGCTTTTGGTTTTTGTTTGGTTTTTCGAAGGTGGAATATTTGATGTTTCATAAATTAACATTTTCAAGTTACAACAATACGAAACTAACGAGAATAAAGAAAATACCACGGTTATAGATAGCGTGAGGCGTGGCGTGGCGGCATGGTTAAGCCTCAAATTTTAGCATGAAGTGTAGCGGCATGACGTTTTTAAAGCGTGTCTTAAGACAACAACAAATATTTATAGATATATAGATTTATATCATATTACATATGTACTACAAAACACATTATCAAAACTAAGGACTAAAAACTACTAAAACACTTGGGTTGCGTTTAGTTGGAAAACATTTTTCATCATTTTCTATTTTTGTTTTGTAGGAAAAATAAGAGGGTTTTCATCACCATAAAACAATTAAAAATTTGCAAAACGCGTTTAGTTAAAGAAACATGTGTTTGTGTTTTTCATTTTACAAAACTAGAATACATGATCAAGTGTTGTTGTTTCCATCTCAATTCTTTATTTACTTTTGTAATATTATAAAGACATATTCGAAACACAAAAATAGAGGCGGTAAAACGGGCGGGCGCGGGCATAAGGCAAAACAGGTACGGGCTAAAACGGGCACTAATGGGATAAATGGCATACTGGGTGAATCTTATTTATTTAATGGTTTTTTAACGTTTTCGTCCGTTTTTTTCGTTTTCGTTCGGTTTTTTTACGTTTTCGTTCGTTTTTTTATGTTTTCGTCCGTATTTTTACGTTTTCGTCCGCTTTTTTACGTTTTCGTCTGTTTGTTTTTTACGATTTCGTCCGTTTTTTTACTATTTCGTCCTTTTTTACGATTTCGTCCGTTTTTTAACTTCTTCGTCCCTTTTTTACGATTTCGTCCGTTTTTTTACGATTTCGTCTGCTTTTTACGTTTTCGTCCGTTTTTTACGTTTTCGTCCGTTTTTTTTATGTTTTCGTCTGTTTTTTTTAAGATTTCGCCTGTTTTTTTTACGTTTTCGTTTTGTTTTTTACGTTTTCGTCTGTAAAAAAAGGGCGAAATCGTAAAAAACAAACGAAATCGTAAAAAAAGAGACGAAAACATAAAAAAAGGACGAAATCGTAAAAAAAAGATGAAATCGTAAAAAAACGGACGAAATCGTAAAAAATCAAACGAAATCGTAAAAAACGGACGAAATCGTAAAAAACGGACGAAATCGTAAAAAAACGGACAAAAACGTAAAAAAAGGACGAAAACGCAAAAAACAGACGAAATCGTAAAAAAAGGACGAAATCATAAAAAAAGGACGAAAACATAAAAAAACCGACGAATCGTAAAAAGGACAAAATCGTAAAAAAAAGGGACGAAATCGTAAAAAACGAGCGAAATCGTAAAAAACGGACAAAACCGTAAAAAAACAGACGAAATCGTAAAAGAACGGACGAAATCGTAAAAAACGGACGAAATCGTAAAAAACGGATGAAAACGTAAAAAATAGACGAAATCGTAAAAAAACGGACAAAAACGTAAAAAAACCGTCGAAATCGTAAAAAACGGACGAAAATGTAAAAAAAGCCTGTAAGCGTACATAAACATCAAAAAACTTATAAAAACGTATAAAACGTAGAAAATAAGGGAAAAATGGATATGGGTGTCATAAAAGGAAAACGGGGAAAACAAAATAAAATTATTTTCTAGTTTTGTGTATAAAATGAGAAAATAGGGATTTTGTGTTTTGTAGAGAATTTTGTTGGAAAATGACGAAATGAACGCGATCTCTGTTTTCCTTGTTTTCCACAAAATATTTTGTAACGTAAATGTTATTTCTCAGGATGATCAGACAATACATGTTCGGCTGTGGATTAAGGAGGATAAAAATGAGTTGTTTTGTACGTTCGTTTATGCCCATAATTGCTATATTTAACGCCGTGCTCTTTGGAATAGTCTAAGTGTTTATAAACAGTTTGTTCGTGATAGGGCATAGTGTATGCTAGAAGACTTCAATGCTGCACTTAACTTAGAAGATAAATCTGTTGGTTCTTCTACCATTGATATTTCAACGGGAGTTTAAGGAATGTGTCGAGACAATGGAGGTAGCTGATGTTCAATTTTCTGGTCTTAATTTTACTTGGAATCAGAAACCTAGAGGGGAGGAAGGTCAGCTTAAGAAGATTGATCGCATTATGGCGAATATGGAATTTAATGATGTTTTTCTTGGAGCTCATGCAATTTTTCAGCCATATCGAATTTTGGATCATTCACCGGCAATCCTTAGTATCCCTACCTGTTGTAAGGTGAAACCAAAGCCGTTTAAGTTTACAAATCTGCTTGTTCACAATGAGCGGTTTAAGGAGCTTGTTAAAGACAAATGGTGTATGCGATTTAGTGGGTTTCATATGTATTGTGTTGTCCAAAAGCTGAAATCCTTGAAGAAACCTTTACGAAAGCTGCTCTTTGATCATGGAAACCTCCATGATAACGTTGTAAAACTTAGAATGGAAGTGGATAAAGTTCAGAAGGATCTTGATATGGACCCTTTTAATATCAACCTTCGGGAGGAAGAGGCTGCGTATGTCCAAGCTTTTAATGAAGCTTTGATTATGGAAGAAAGATTTCTCAAACAAAAAGCGAAAATAGAATGGTTACGAGTGGGTGACTCTAATTCGGCTTATTTTCATAAGTCGGTGAAGAGCCGTGTGAGTAGAAGTCGTATTAATGTTATTTCTAATTCAGAAGGGATTGTTTTTTCAGGTGACCAAGTGGCTAATGCTTTTGTTTCGCATTATGAAGAGTTCCTAGGGCATAAGGGACAACATTCTGATCTAAATACTCTTAATCTCTTCCCAAACAAGCTGGATCCTGAAGATGCTCTTAATATGATACGGCCTGTGACGCAAAAGGAAGTGAAAGATGCCATGTTTTCTATGGGTAATGACAAGTCGCCGGGTCCGGATGGTTTCACAGCCGCGTTCTTTAAAGAGGCGTGGGACATTGTTTTCGGGGATGTTACGAAGGCTATTCAGGAATTCTTTATGAACGGTTGTCTTCTTAAGGAGTTAAACCACACTATTATTGCGCTCATTCCTAAGGTTCAATCTCCCTCTAGAATTAATGATTACAGACCAATATCTTGTTGTAATGTCCTTTTTAAATGCATTACTAAGATTATAGCCAATCGAATTAAGGAGAGCTTGAAAATTTTGGTTAGCCCTAATCAATCGGCTTTTGTTCCGGGTAGAAGAATTTCTGATAATATTTTACTCACTCAAGAACTTATGCATAATTATCACTTAGATCGTGGCTCCCCTAGATGTGCATTTAAGGTGGATATCCAGAAAGCTTACGACACAGTTGATTGGGTATTTTTAAAGGAGGTTCTTCATGGTTTTGGTTTCCATAACCGCATGATCAGTTGGATTATGGAGTGTGTTGGCTCAACCTCGTTCTCGATTAGTATTAATGGGGTGCTCCATGGATACTTCAAAGGCAAAAGAGGATTACGACAAGGTGATCCGCTTTCTCCTTATCTTTTCACTCTTGTTATGGAGGTGCTAACTCTTATTATTCAAAGAAGGGTACGTGATTCTGATTTTGTTTATCACCGCTATTGTTCCAAGCTGGAGTTAGTTAATTTGTGTTTTGCGGATGATTTATTCTTGTTCACTCATGGTGATGTTCACTCGGCTACAATTCTTATGGAAGCTCTTACTGAATTTAAACTTGTTTCGGGCTTGGTTCCTAGTATTCCTAAGAGTACTGCATACTTTTGCAATGTTCTCAATCATGTGAAGATTGGTATCCTTAGCATTCTCCCGTTTGAAGAAGGACGTCTTCCGGTTAAATATTTAGGTGTTCCATTGATTTCTTCACGGCTGATTTTTAGAGATTGCAAGGAGCTAATCGAAAAGGTTCAACACAGAATCCAAGATTGGAAAAACAAGTCACTTTCGGCGGCTGGCCGATTACAACTAGTCCAATCGGTTATTAGTTCTATGCATGTGTATTGGGCATCGGTCTTTATCCTCCCTTCTCGTATTCTTCTTGATATTGAGCAGCTAATGCGAGGTTTTTTATGGTGTCAAGGTACTATGCAGCGTGGTAGAGCGAAAGTAGCTTGGGATGTTATTTGTCTTCCGAAAAAGGAGGGTGGTCTTGGTTTGAGAAAGCTAGAGTTATTCAACAAAGCTTTAATGACCAGCCATGTTTGGGATATTCTTCGCCGTAAAGAATCCCTTTGGATTAAATGGATCCATGTCTACAAGATTAGGGAGCGGAATTTTTGGGACCTTCCTTTGCGTGGTAATATAACATGGGGATGGCGGAAAATTCTCCAGCTCCGGCCTATCATTCGTGATTTTATTTGGTTCCGAATTGGTGATGGATCACAGGTCTCCATGTGGTATGATAGATGGTGCAACAACAACCCCTTGTCTAATATTATCTCTATACGAGATATTCATCTTGCGGGGTATAATCTGAATACTAAGGCCAAGGATGCTATCTCTGATGGTAATTGGAATTGGCCTCTTAATTGGATTACTAAATATCATGCTCTTAATAACATCTATGTTCCTAATATTGTGCAAGATGGGGTGGACATATTAGAATGGCGAGTTCATGGCGGTTTGGTAAAACAATTTTCGGTTGCTGCTGTGTGGCATAACATTAGAGTGAGAGATGTGGAAGTTGCTTGGTATGATGCGGTTTGGTTCTCTAAATGCATACCATGACATGCCTTTCACATGTGGCTTGTGGTGAAGCGGTGTTTAAAAACTCAAGACAAACTTCAAACTTGGGACGTGTTTAGTAATAGTCCTATGGTTTGTTGCCCTTTATGCGAATTGTAACATGATTCGCATGAACACCTTTTTTTGAGTGTGGTTTTTTGAGGCAAGTTTGGGATAATCTTAAGGTGTTGGCTGGAATTCCGCAAGTAGTCCCTTCGATTGATGCTATTGTTGATTTTCTTGCCATTAATGGTAAACGGCGTACTACGAAGGCGGTTATTGCAAAACTTGTTATTGCGGCTTCAACATATGTTATTTGGCAAGAGCGGAATTGGAGGCTTTTCAAAGGTCAAAAGTGGATGTCTAAACAAGTTTCTGATTGTATACATTCGGTTGTTAGACTTAAGCTGCTATCATGTCGCTTTAGAAAATCCAAAGATTGATTAGCTTTTGCTAATCTTTGGAAATTACCCGTGTCTGTTAAGTTTGAGTAGTAGATGCACGGTTAGTTAGTTGTTATCCTTAGTGGCATGTCACTTTGGATCCTAGGTAGTTCAAGCATTGTTTGAGGTTAATGTGACATTCTGTCACATTCCATTGTGCTTCATTGTTTTTTTGGCTAATATAATTTACCAGGATAGAATCCCTTTACCCAAAAAAAAACGTAGCCTTGATATTTCCTTTTAGCCATTTTATCAAACACTTGGTATGCACTTTTTTTTCTTTTGCAAATCCCATCACTACCGCTATGCGCGCGCACACACACATTCTCATTAAAATACAAGCAAAATTAGATGGAGTTAATAAGACAGTGTGTTTGTGTGTGCAAAATAAGGATTTTACCTCTGAAGCAAAAATGGTGGGGTTGACATACAAATTGGGGTTTGGGTATTTATAGGGTCCATTTGAACAAGTTTTAATAAAAGTACATAACTACCCCCTTAACTATAAGAAGTTTAGCTCAATGGGAAAGAAACAACTTCATAAATAATGGAGTACTGCTACTAGAACTAGGGCTGAGCAAAACTAACCGAAAACCGAATCGAACCGCCAAACCGAGCTGATCCGAGAAAAATACGCATAAACTATCTATTTGGTTCGGTTTTGCTCGGTTCGGTTCGATTTTGGCTTTGCCCGGTTCACTTTGATTCGGTTTTCGGTTCATGTTTTTTTCAAAGTCGGTTTTCGGTTCGGTTTTTATCGGTGCGGTTCGGTTTTGACCCGATGTTGAGCCCTAACTAGAAGTAATTCGGAAACTAACAAACCTTTTTTTTTTTTTTTTTGGAACGGCGATTTTATTAGAAACAAAAACTAGCAAGGAGCTAGATTACAAAACAATAATATAGGGGTTTTTGAGCCATTCGTTCCATCCGAACGATGCTTTAGATCTATACTTACACCAATAAAAAGAACTAGCAATGACATTATCAATAAGCATCGACTTCGAAGGTTTTCTCTCGTCAAATAGGAGCTTGTTTCGATAGATCCAAACGTACCACCAAATGGAATACCAAACTCCTTAGAACATCTTTTTGAGTTTGGAATCCATACGAATTGAAACAAGCCAAGACTTCCATTCTGCATATGAGTTCAAGTTTGCGTGATCCAAATTCCACCAGCTCAAAACCTTATTAGCAATGTCCCCGAACCATCCACACCAAAAACAATGTAACCCGTCGATTCAACAGTCATTATACAAATGGGACAAACGACATTCGTAGAATGTCAATACCTCCTAACCGAGAAATATTGAACCGGGTAGGGAACGCATTGGCTTTGATTTTTCCAGGTAAGAACGTTGATTTTTAATCGGACAACACTTTTACCCATCTAGTTCTTCCCATCCAATATTCGGCTTAAGGCATATCTCTTCGATACGTCACGAGCAGAGGCCAACGAAAGATATACCCGTACTCTCCAGATTCAATTCCATCTGTCAGCCGAAGTATGATAGTGACAGAACGAACCAATTCCTACTACCAAGCTGTCGAATTGAATTTTGCTCGATCAAACCCCCTCTAGGAATTCAACGGAAGGAGCAACCAAACTAACTCGTGTCAACCTCTCTTGGAACTAACAGTAACAATCCTTTGAGGATTCAAGCGCGATACGAATCTGGAAAAATGTCTTTAAAAATGCCCTAGTATGCCAATGATTCCAACAGAATTTGGTGAAACTCACCGTTTTCCCATACTTTATGAGCCAAAAGTCGAAAAACTATACATACCTTTTCTTTGGAAGAGATCGAACTTCACGTCAAATCGAAAGCCAACATATTTGTCCAGTAGAAGACCATTCCGAATGAATTTTACCACCCACAGGCAACCCGTGAATAGCCACAATAACTATAGTCCTAAGAGAGTCTTTTTGCGGAGAAACTTCCAAACCCACTAATCATCAAGCCTCTATTAAACGCAAATAAGCCTAGACACGCCTAGCCCGCCTCGATTTTTGTCTGTCAAACATTGTTCCATTACCCAAGTAGCTTTTTACATCAAACCCAGATCCATGGCCATTAAAGAAATTGACTTCTAATAGACACCAAGGATATGGAAGCACCTTTGAAGGAACTTTGAAAATAGACATGTGAAAGACTGAAATAGATCCTAAAACCGATTTCAACAAAGTTAAACGACCACCCACTTATTAAGAGGTTTTGGATTTTCCATTTGGAAAGCCGAGACATCACTTTTTCAACTAACTCTTGCCATGCTTGAAACAGTGTCAAAGAACCGCCTCCAACGTAGAGCTAGTCCCAAGATAGTAAAAGGACCTTAAGAACTAGACTTCCAACTTTGCAGCCCTTTGATTTACCTGAGCACTTTCCACATTAATCCCCATTATCTTACTTTTGTTCAAGTTAATCTTAAGGCCCGAAGCATGAAAAAAGCATTTCAAAACGTGAATCAAAGTGGAGATATTACCGTCACTCCACTCCCCTAAGAAAATAGCATCATCCGCATAGAACATATGCGAAAGACATAAAGATTGATCTAACACAATACCTTTAAACATCCCCGCGTTTACGATCCTTTGAAAAGATAAATGAAGGCTCTCCATCACGAGGATAAAGAGGAAGGGGGATAAAGGATCGCCTTGTTTCAACCTTTTATAGAATTGGAACTCATTCGTAGGACATCCATTGACAAGAATAGAACCCTTAGAACGCCATTTACACCTGAAACCGAACTTTTTAAGAACATCATCTAAAAAATCCCATCTAATCGAATCGAAGGCCTTTTCAAAAAGTCGACCTTATTAAAAATAAGAGATTTCTTCTTCTGTGGGAGGATGGTACAAACCACTGGCGAATCTCATTAAGAATAAATGGACCTGTCTAACATTTTTCTTTCGGCGATAAACAGCAAGATTGCATTTTCATTACAATGTCCCGCCAACACATTAACAAGGCCGTAGACAAAAATCTTGGCCATATGATCTTGTAGATACTTCCAATGAGGCTAATAGGTCTAAAGTCCTTGACCAAGTTAGCGTCCGGGACTTTTGGGATCAAAGCTATAAATGATGAGTTACAACCAGGAGGAATTTCTCCATGAATGAAGAAATGATTTACAGCCATATAAACATCGTGCTCAATAACAGGCCAAAAATGCCGATAAAAGCCAAAAGAAAACCCGTCAGGGCCCGGGGATTTGTCTGTGCCACAGCCCCAAACAGCCGTTTTAATCTCCTGTTTAGAAACTTCTCGCTCGAGGTCCTGACTTTGATCTTCGAAAATAGTTTTCGGAAATCTCATATCAATATTAGCACGCCTCTCCACAGGTTTAGCGAATCTATCCTGAAAATGAGAAAGAAATTCTTGTTTGACATCATTAGGCTGCTCCTTCCAAACGCCATCAATCGTAATACCCCTGATGTTCATTTGATTACGTTTTTTATTCAAAATTCCGTGGAAAAAATTTGAGTTTTCATCGCCTTCGGATTGAACATTGAATCTTGGCCTTATTTGAGCCCAAATCCATGGAATGAATATGATCAATGTTACGAAGAGCAACCACACCTCTAATCTTTTTTCATGCTTCTTCAAACTCATACCTGTACTTTGTCAATAACCCGCATCGAACAGTTCAACTCCTTCTTAAAGATTTGCAATAGTAGAAACTGTTTCACTTTTGTTATCTTTAATCCAAATCTTGATGTGAGCTTTAAGGAAATTTCAATTCTAAACCCCACAAGATTACGCCATTCCATTAGAGTCAACAGAAGGGGCAGAAGAGAGCCAAGTTGAAGTGACGAATCATTAACCCTCGAGATGAATCCAAATGGTGAAAGAATCGGAAGGGAACCGGACCATAATTCATAGGCCCACACTCGAAGAAGAGATCGGTCCTGTGATCGATAAAAATCTGTCCAAAGTGATGCCGCTAATGTGAGGGAAAATATTTAGCAAATTGTTAGATATAAAAAATCTATCCAACTTGCTCATTTTGGTCGCAGACTTATGACACCAAGTGAAAGCACTGCCTCCAAGATGAACTTCTTCAAGACCCGTGGAATTAATAAAAGAATTAAAAATAAAAATATTCGACCCAAGAACATTAAAAATATAGTAAGCGCAAACCCTGTCTGAGTTGACGCGAACCTCAATAATCACCAATCACAACCTCTCATGCCACTAATTAATACATGCGCAAGTAGTCCCAAAGCATACGTTTATCACGCGGATCAGGAGGAGCATAAGACCGCAATAATCATGTGTTCAATAAACAAACACCCCAATAATGATAAAAAAAAATCCGAAATAGTGAAGCTTTTTTTACAAAAAATGTTGGATTTTCCAAACACAAGACTAACTACAAGATCCACCGTGAATTGCCTATCGAATTACTAAATGATAGATGCACAAGAAGTCGAATTTACCCCAAAAACCGACGAACACTGAAAAGATCAATCTCCTCCATCTTTGTTTCTTGAATCGCTAGAAAATTCAACCTTATTCTTCAACACATAACTCTTTGCCCAATCTTTTTATGGCCTTTTGAGCGAGGCCATTGTAAATTAAAAGACAAAAAATCCATTGATCTACAAGCGACGCTCTTGAGATTCAAGTGATATCCGGACAGATTGTTAATCACCCCATCCATGTTATAGCCCCATTGTTTGGCAACTTTCACACTGATTTCCTCCATAAGACACATAATGACCCCCTGAACCGGTGCCACTGATTGTCTTAAAACGACCTGAAAACTTGCGGATATATCATCATACATTATTCTTTGAGGTTGGAATTTGTTATAATCTCCATCGTCTTCATTGAGCTCTCCTCTCAAAGTCCATTAACAGACTGCTTATCCCCTGTCTCATCATTGTCGTTATTAGGCTGTAAAACCCGGTGGGAATATTGGGACTAGATATTGTTACACCCTCTCCTTATGTTTTTGATCCTTTGTCTTTTTGTTAAGCAAAGGGTATAGCCCAAAAGGATCCACAGATGAGTCCTTTTTTGAACCACCTTCATTTTCAAAAACCGTATCTGGAACTTCGAACGAGTTGCTACAATCATTCTCAGATTCAAGGTTCTTCATTCCTTCTTCTAATGAATCGTCATCAGATAATTCCTCCTCATCCGAGTCCTCCACCAGGTCAGGGGTCCAACCAGGGACCTCCTTTAGCAACGAATCCACTACACTTTTCTCACGGAAAATGGATCTTGAAGTTTTCATAAAATATTTGAGATTGACTATGACAAACATAATCGTTTCGAGTGGAAACAATTCCCATCAGAGTCATTAGTGTCGATTAAGTTCCCCCACCTGGTGACAATTCTTTTGAAAGTGTTCAAAGTCCATAGTTTCAATGGAACACCTTCAATTTCTACCCACACAATGCGACCATCAGGATTGATATCGAAAGAAGCTTGGCGAATTTCCGAGAACCAAGAGCTAACTCCCACATTAACTACGGAATGCCTCTTCGATTTCACAGAGGAAAATTCTAGAGAACCCACATTTACCCTTACCCTAAGAAACTTACATTCAAGTCCACGAAACCTTACGTCATGAAGAGCGTTCTTGAGATTGGTAAGAGGACGCAAATTCTTAATCCTACCCATATAAGGATGAAGATAAGTCTCTGGAGAGCCGCACAATCTTCGTCAAGAAAATGGACAGGGGATGTCATGATCAACCGACTTAGATTTTTTACCGCATTAACAAATGAATTATAAACTCCCAGAATCCCCACTATTAGGACCAGGCCGAATTGCAACTTCTTATGAATCTGCCCTTGAACCCTTGGTCAAAGTAAGCTCTTTGAAATCGTGCTTATAGCGTGAAGCTTGAATTGACCCACTCCAAATTGTGCATAAATTGTTACACCAAGCGATCAACATTAAACCACGTTGAATACGAACAAACCAAAACGTTTACCTTTCTTTCGTCCTTTTCGCGAAAAGGGGAAATTTTAAAAAAAAAAAAAACGAATCAACAACATGTCCGTAATGTTTTACATGATTGAAAAAGCTCGTTTGCATAAAAAATTTCCGAAAAAATTTGTAACATAAAATGGAGATCGGCAAAGCGATAACGTCGTCAGCTCTTGGATTCTACGACACCCCATTAGAATCTTATGATTGAAGGGAGATCAATAAAAAAGAGATTGAAAAAAAAACAGAATAAGGGTTCAATGACAGCCAGATTAAACGGAAACAGGAAACGTGAGTCTAATTGATTTAAAGAGGAGAATAACAAATCTAAATTACAAAAACCCAAGATGAGAAACCCGCCTAACACGCTCGATATGAGATTAATCAATCAATGATTAATCCCAATTTCAGGGGTTATAACAGGATTCAAACAAAAGGGAAGAAGGAATTTAGATTGTTAATTTGTGGAGTTTGAAAGTCATCTTTGTTAGAAGATGTTCATCAATTAGGGTTTTTGAATTGGGGGTTTAATTGAAATTAGGGTTTTTGAATGAATCTCAATCGATTGATTTCATTTGAGATTGGGTTTCGTTGCTTGGTTTCTGTAGGGAATCAAATTTAGATTAGTGATTCCTTTTTTTCTTCTTCTTTTGTATTTTTAAAACCAAGGCCGAGCAAAATCAAGTGAAAATCGTACCGAACCGATAAACCGAGCCGAACTGATTTTATTCGGTTCGGTCTTCAGTTTTATATAATGATGGTTATCTGTTTCTGTTTTGCTCGGTTCGGTTCGACTCAAAACTAAGGGGACGTTTGGTACGATTGAATCGCAAAGAATGGAAATGAAGTAAATAATGAAATCATAAAGAAAGAGGATAAATTTATATGTTTGGTACCCATTACAGAATGAATATGAAGAATATCATGTTTTTAAAAAATTTGTACTTTGTAAAATATTAAATTCTTTTAAAAAAATTAAATCTTTTTTCGTACTTTTTATATTAAAAAAATATATTTTTCATAATAAATTCAAAAAAAGTTTACAAAAATTTTAAAAATTTTTAAAAAATTTCAAACTTTTTAAGATCTTTAATTTATAAAAAAATTTTAAAAAAAATTCGTACTTTTTAAATTTTAATTTTTTTTAAAAGCTAATTTTTATATACACTCTAAGCTCTGCTCCTCTCGATTTATTTAAAAAAAATTCGTACTTTTTAAATTTTAATTTTTTTTAAAGCTAATTTTTTTTCTACAAACAAAATTAATTTTTTTTTAAAAGTTTAGAAAATTTTAAAAAGTAAAAAAAATCGAAGTAAAACGTAAAAAGCTTTAACTTTTTTATTTTCTCTTATTTTTTTTTAAAAAAATTTTTTGTTAAATTTTAAAAGTACGAAAAAAATAAAATTTATTTAAAAAAACTTAAGATTTTAAAAAGTACGATTTTTTTAATTTTTTGACGAACAACAACGTAAATGAAAAGCATGTGCCACACACATGATTTGTCCTTTTTTTACATAGTTTTTTGATTCTCAAGTTGATGATTCTCACAAATCTTCACTTTTTTTAAAGAATAGATTTGTTTTCCAAAAAATCATATATTAATTCTCTATTCTTATTATTTGATGTACCAAACTAAGAAAATCTCTCATTTCGTTTCTCATCTATCCATTCTATCATACCAAACGTCCCCTAAAAGAATAGACATAAAGTATCTAAATCGGTTTCGCTAGGTTAACTTCGGTTCGGTTTCGGTTTCGCTAGGTTAACTTCGGTTAGGTTCTCGGTTCACGTTTTCCTCAAAGTCGGTTTTCGGTTCGGATCGGTTTGGTTCAGGTTTGACATGTTGCTCATCCCTAATTATAACCATGGTTTCTAAGTTTTTTGCTGACAGGGTTTGAACTCATTTCCACATAGACTTAAACTACAATGGTGAGCATGGTTCGGTTTGGTTTTTAGGCTAAAACACAAACCGAACCAAAAAAATTGGTTTTTGATTTTTAAAATCCGTTTAGTTTTGGTTTTATCTGGTTCAGCTATCGGTTTTTGGTTTCTTTTCGGTTTGTGTTTACTTTATCAAGGTTTGGTCTTTTCAAAGTCGATTTTTTTATGTTTCATAAATTAATATTTTAATTTACAACAATAAAGAAACACACATTATGACAATAAGAAACTAATGAGAATAAAGAAAATACTATAAGATAAAGTGTTAATCTTTTATAAATTGACAATAATAATAATAATAATTATAATAACTAATTACCACATAAAATCTTATAAATGACACCTTCAAAAAACAATATCTATTAGATTGTTTTAAGATCATATGTATTTTGTCGGTTTACTTTCTTCGTTTGATTTTCATGCTAAAACCAAACTGAACATAAACTTTGGTTTTTCCAAAATACAAAAACTGAACCAATAGTTTTTCAATCGGTTTTTCGGTTTTGATTTCTCTGTTTTATTCTGTTTGGGTTCGGTTTTTCGGTTTTCTGCACAACCCCTACTAAACCGGGTAAAGCACTCATTTTTCAGAAGGTTGACGTGACATACATTCCACTTGAAACCTGTCACATTTTAGATGGAGTTAATAATACTGTCTGTTTGTATATGTGAAATTAGGATTTTACCTCTGAAGGAAAAATGGAGGGAGTGACATACAAATTGTGGTTTGGTTATTTATAGGGTCAATCTGAACAATTTTTTATAAAGTACACCAAGGCTGTCAAGATCGCGATCCCACCTGGGATCGTTTTTATCTTTGCAAGATCGAGATCGTAAGATCGGATCGAGATCGTAAGATCCTACCAATTTATCATATTTTGTAAGCAACGAATAAACGAGTCAAACTATTTTTATTTCTACTCATCATCAAATATAAATTTATATAATATCCTCTTGAAAATGTCAAAGTTCAAATTTAAAATACCAAAGTAAAGGTAAAACACAAAAAAAGTCAAGCTTCAATCGTCACATTCACGATTTAGCGGAATAAAATTACATAACATGCGTAATAAACGTCTAAAAACAAAGTACTTCACTGGTATCACTACAATTAAGCTATCTGAATTAAAACTTAAAGGTTAATAGTTAAAAGTTAAAACTGTGAAAAGGTAAAAGAAAAAACAACGATTACTTGTAAGAAATTTTTTGCTTAAGGTAACTAGAACATGAGAAGAAGAACTCTAATTTGTTTCATGTAATATCAATTTGGAGAAGTAGATAATTAGGTTTATTGATTAAAAAATCTAGGAATGAAACGTCAATACTTGTTACTGAGATCAACGGACTCGTATTGTTCTTTTTTGGGACTAAAAAAAGTAATGGGCTAGTAAGTATGTAAGTCAATAAGTTAGTAATTTGGTAATTTGGTAAACTCGTATCGACACGCGATCCTACGATCTTACGTGCGAGTTTACGATCCTACTTGCGATCATACCTCTGATGCGATCCTACAGCGATCCTATATGATTTTATCAGGTGGACACGTAAGATCGTACGATCTTACGTGTAAACTCGCAAGTTTGACAGCCTTGAAGTACACAAATACCTCCTTAACTAAATGAAGTTTTAATAAAAATACATAACTACCCCCTGAAATATATGAAGTTTTTATAAAAATACATAACTACTCCCTGAACTATATGAAGTTTTAATAAAAATACATAACTACCCCTTAACTATATGAAGTTTAGCTCAATGGGAAAGAAACAACTTCAGAAATAATACTACTACTAGAAGTAATTCGGAGACTAACAAACCTTTTTTATCTTTTGTATTTTTAGAACCATGGTTTCTAAGCTTAGTTTGAACTCATTGCCACATAGACTTAAACTACAGCGGTGAGCATGGTTCAGTTTGGTTTCGTTTTAGACTAAAATGCAAAGCGAACCAAAAATTTCGGTTTATGTTTCTTAAAAGCCATTCAGTTTCGGTTTTATCTGGTTCAACTTTTGGTTTTTGGTTTCTTTTCGGTTTGGTTTTTTTGTTTGTGTATGGTCTATCAAGGTTTGGTCTGTTCAAGGTCGATTTTGTGATGTTTCATAATGATAGGACCCAAATTAGACCTCAAAGAGATGAGAGTCGACAATATAATTAATAGGCAATTATGACAATAAGAAAGAATCACGAACTAAAGATATTAGTGAAATGATTTGTCATGATATAGTGAATTGAGTTTAGAGATACAAGAGAGAAAGGAAATTGGTTTACAAATTCACAGCCACTTTTCAATGACAGTTAACAGGATATTTATACAAAGGAAAGTGAATAGTAAAATGAGCGGGAACTTCTGTTATAAGCAGGTTTGACTTCAGAGTTTGACTTTCTTTGACTTTTGTTGACCTCCTAATATAACCCATGACAATCCATTCCCCTCAAAATGATTTTGTCCTCAAGATCACAAACCAAGTGAGGAGAATGTTTCTGAATATCTTCCTTTTCTGTTCTACTTCCTGATAAACTCCTAATGGTAGTTGGAACCTTAAACCAAACATCCCCTTTTGTACTTAAAAGTTCCAAATAAGAAAACAAGCTCCATAGCATGACTATTTCTTATGATTTTCTTTCTATTAGGCCATTTCCAAATATCAAAACGCACACCTCCTCTTAGCTTCAATGTATTACAGTAAACACTTTTCAAAACCATTAGTTTCCCACCCCTTCTATGTCGAGCGTTATGACAGTCATTTCCATATGGTCCACGACTTATCTCAGCAAAATTATCACATGAATCAGCCAAAACAGTTTGTTAGCCTCAAAATATTGAGTCGAACATGAAGTTCGTTCATTATGTATTTAAGTCTCGGTCAATCAATTAGTTAACGTTGTAATAGGAAAGTATCGGGAATCAGGCTCGATAGTTAATCTAATATTGTATATGTTTCGGGTTTAATCCCAAGCAAAACTCGAGCCCGGGTCCTAGTTAAATATCCCGCGCGTACCTTTAACGTGACGGGGTATATAAGCTTTTTCTTCTTTAGAAAAAGTTAGTTGTTTCATTCTAAATAATTCCTTTTCCATATTCTCTCATCTCTCTCTCTTCTTTCTCTCTCTACACCATTATCTCCCTTTCTCTGTTCTAGTTTCTAGTTTCGTGATTGAATCGAGTTATGAAGTGTTACGGGATCCTACAATTGGCATCAGAGCAAAGGGTGGATTCGTGTTTGATTTGTGTGGTTATATATCAAATTCGTGGCTTATTTGTGTTCTAAATACCTCACGGCTCAAAAAAAAATTGGCTAATTTTGTTGGTTAATCGTGTTGTTTCTCTTGTCCTACATGTTAAATAAGGTGTATTGTTACCATTCCAAGTGATACACAAGCCTCAAGATCGATAACAAAATCTAGCTTAAAAGATTCGAATTTATTTGGTGTTCTTCGTGGAGAGTTGCCTAATTTTGGTCGATTCTCAAAGAAATACGAGTTAAGGTGTGTTTAAACTTGATATACACACTTAGTATTGCATGTTAGAACCTTGATTCGTGGATAGAAAAGCTTAATTGAGTGATTTTGTCAAATTCGACCTTGTGTTCATCGTGGAGGGATGCTTATTTAAGTATTTGTTCTTCACGGCGGTTTGACTAGCTAGGGGACAAGATACACAATTTAAGGAAATAGTCAACGGCGGTTTGTTGACCACAGTGGCGAGTTGTGTTTTATATTAATAAAATATTACACGGCGAGTTGTTGAAACCAGGTGGCGGTTTGCTTAGGAGGCGAGTTACAAACTGGCAGCGGTTTGATTTATTTTATTGCCGGCGAGTTACTCAGTTTCAACGACGGTTTGCTATATTTTATTGGCGGCGAGTTGCTAAACCAAACAACGGTTTGAGTATTTTATTAGGGCAGGGAGTTGTCAAAAGAAGCAGCGGTTTGATTATTCTATTACACGGCGGTTTGCTTACACTAGCAGCGGTTTGATTTTAAAAAAAAAGTATCCAGACGACACCTCTTTTTAGCGACACTTTTTTACCGAAAAAGTTGAGTAATATGTAATTTTTTATATAGCCTTTTTAACTTATTTTTACATCAAATTCAAATTTTGGTAATAGGGTAAAAAAAATTTCGGTCGACACCTTTTAGCGACACTTTTTTCGGGAAAAATTAAGTAAAATAAAAAAAAATTCTATAGCATTTTTAGCTTATTTTTACACCAAATTTAGATTTTGGTAATAGGGTAAAAATAATTTTTTTTCATAATCCAACTGCGCCGAATTCCAAACAAATCATCAAACCATAAGCCAAAACCAAAACCATCAACAAGGACTTAAACTGCACCAATCATTCACATCAAACAAACCATTAACAACAAACGATCATTCATTCACGGTTATCTAGTGATCTTGTAAAATCCCGTTAATTCATTATCGGTTTTGATCATAGACGAGTAAAATCCCGTGAACGTGAATTGCATACAACCACAACTTCAATCACATCATATCCACTTAAGATCCAACAAAATCTTTCACACTTCATATTTCATAACTATTCATTCATCATGTCTACTCCAGTTAACACATCCTCAACAGATAGCCAAATGCACAACAATATCATGGCAGCTGGTTCAAAAGATCGTCCACCGATGCTTGGACCAGGAAGATATTCTCAGTGGCGTTCGCGTTTTCTACGATACCTTGACACTAAATCGAATGGTGAATATCTGAGGAAGTGCATCTTTGAAGGTCCATATACGCCCACGAGCGTACTCATTGCAGCTGTTGAAGCAGCAGAAAACATTCCACCAGTAGCTGCACATGAAGAAGCTGAGACAATACACAACATGACAACAGAGAACAAACTTTACTTTCAAGCTGAAAAGGAAGCTATTTTCTTGATTTTGACTGGTATTGGAGATGAAATTTACTCAACTGTTGATGCATGCAACACAGCTAAGGAGATGTGGACAGCCATTGAAAGGCTACAACAGGGTGAATCGTTGAACGTACAAGATGTAAAGACCAATCTGTTCTGGGAATTTGGGAAGTTTACTTCTCGAGATGGAGAATCCATGGAGTCTTATTACTCCCGGTTTTATAAACTGATGAATGAGTTGACAAGGAACAACTTGCAAGTTTCACCAATGCAAGTGAATGTTCAATTTCTTCAACAACTTCAACCAGAATGGTCAAGATTTGTGACGGTTGTCAAGCAGAGAGAGGAAATAGACACAGTCTCATATCACAGGCTGTTTGACGTTCTGAAGCAGTTTCAAAACGAAGTTAATGATATCCGTTCTGAGAGATTAGCCAGAAGTGCAAATCCGTTAGCACTTCTTGCGGCTGCTCAACCATATTCAGATAACTACTATCAGGCACCAAAACCTCAAAGATCGAATGCACCATCATACATGCAATCTTCTTCCACACGACCAAGTGCGTCTACCAGACACAAAGGCAAAGAGATCGCCAAACCAGTTACTCCTCAATCTGAGTCCGTTTCTGAGGAAGACAGTGATCCAGAACAAGCTCGGAGGGATAAGGATATGCAAAAGAACTTGGCACTCCTTGCTAAGTATTTCAAGAAGCTGTACAAACCTACCAACAACAACCTTCGAACTTCTTCAAACTCCAGGAACAAGACTGAAGATACCACACCAAGGTATAACAACGACAATCAGTCAGGGCAGTTTGGGAATCAAAGGACGATGACAGTTGCTGGGGCTAGGGAAACAGTAGGCAGTCCGGTAGTGCAACAAAATGGGATACAGTGCTTTAACTGCAAGGGATTTGGACACTATGCCAGGGAATGCAGGAAGCCAAAGCGGGTTAAAGACTACGCGTATCACAAGGAGAAGATGATGATGTGCAAACAAGCTGAACAAGGTGTTCCACTTCAAGCTGAGCAAGCTGATTGGCTAGAAGACACGGATGAAGAGATTGATGAACAAGAATTGGAAGCACATTACAGTTACATGGCAAAGATTCAGGAGGTCTCACCTGAAGAATCCAGTTCTACTAGTCAGCCATTGGAACAGGTACAAAACCATGATGAAAATGATGTGTTTGCCAATGTGAGACGACATTCTGAGCAACCTGAATCCATTAACGACACATATGTTTTGGAGAAGGATGATAGCAATGTCATTCCTGATTCATCAAATATATGTACTAATGATAATCAGGTTGATCAAAATGCGGCTGAATGTGTTGATGAGCGTGCTGCGCTTGCTAATTTAATTGCTAATTTGACTCTTGATACGGAGGAAAACAAAACGGTATTAAAGCAATTAAAGAAAGCAAACGCATCATTCTCAAGAATCTGAAGGTGTGCAAAACTAACTTGGGATGTGTTAGTAGGGCTCTAGGGAGGCTACTAGAATCGGGACTAGTTGTATGATTGCACTTCAGACCAAACAGAATGAGCTTGAGAAGTACACCGCCCTTAATGACCTAACGAGTGATTATAAAATTCTTCAAACAAAAGTTAAATGAAACATCTAGGACTATTAGCTCTTAAAGACATTGACATAAAAGAGGGTTTAAAAACTAAAAACCTATGGAAATTTCAGTTGTCAATCAGGAAACTCGATGAGATAGTCAAAAAGGTATGATTAATAGGTCACAATTTGAAGTCAGCTCAAAGTGAAAAGTAAGGTATTTCGGATTTAAAGGTTAAGGAAGGAAAGAACATTGACACGTGATTGAATGGACAAAAAATAAAGTTGTTTTAAATGAAATTTCTTTATAAACGCAATCAGTCATTCAGACCTTCTCATGTTAGCACCCAAATGCGCAACATATAATGTTGCTCATCCTTTGTCTAATACATATGTACCTAAAGATGGCTCAATCTGGTAAGCATCGTTTGTATGAGGATCCCATATGATACTTTGATACTGCAAATGGATTTCTGCCCGATGGGTAAGACACAGTGACTCTTGAAAAGGAGAGTAGACAAAAATTTGGATAAAGACAAAGTGAACACATATAATTACAATATCAAAAAGTCTTTATGAAACTTTCTAAACCACCTTCAAAGCCTATCTTGATCAGTTAGAACGCGCTAAAGAAATTAGGAAGCAGCCATGTGGAGAGAAATCGTATGTTGGGACACAACCAAAACATTGCATAAAAACGTGGCTTCATAACCCATGATCTAAATCCATTAGTAAAAGTAGACTACTTTATAACGAAAATGACAACAAACTTAATCATTTTAGAACAATTTGTCAACAAACTTGGTATAATCTACTAGTAGTGGCATTTCCATAACCCAACTGCTTAAGAGTATGAATTTTGATCAAAATCTTATTAATGCCTCTTTCAAGACAAAACTATATAGACCCGGTCTTGTTTTATTCATGAAACTAAAAAGAGAATATGTATGACGTTTTGAAGTAACGATTAATTCCTTGAAAAGGAGCTTGACGAACTTGAATCAGAAAAGGCTGATTTTTCAATATAAATGATCTACTTCTCGAAGAGTGTGTGTCTAAGATGTTACCTGTTTCCATATTTTGCATTCTAGTTCATGTAAATGCTAATACTGAATTAATGATGTATCTACATAAGTCAAAGAATGTGATTGTCTTGCACAAAAGCTTTCGAAAACGATGAATTGTTAACAAAGAGTTCATAATAAATTTGTTAAAAAGTTTTTCTAACTTGAAAACACTCGATTTTCTTGAACTTCTTATCACATTGTAAAGGGAACAGATGAAAAACAACAAAGTTTGCAAGAAAATGTTCAATGTATTTCGAAAAGACGTGAACAATATCATGAAATACAAGATTTGAAAGCTCTCAATGCAAGACAAGAACTTGGTGATTAATGAGTTAAAGAAACTATTCTTGGTAACAAAACGATAAGTCTGTGGAAATCAGTTTGATAAACACTGTTGTTCGACAACCAATTGCTCAACGGATTCCAAAACCTTCAGTTTTTAGGAAACCGACTTTCTTTTTCAAATTCTCCTGAAATGAGAAGTTCTCAAACAAACAGTAGGTTAATAAAATACTGTCGGTGGTTTATTTAATCCAGTATCAACAGAGTTTGCCTCAGAAAGAATCCAAGCGGTTCGAAACACAAAATGTGCTTAACAAGGAATGTATATAAAATGCTCCACCACAAAACAACTAGAACACACAGTTGCCTTGCTTCTAGGAATACTTATCCTCCACATGTCTAAATCTTTAGGAGTAATTCACACTACTAGTGTTAGCATGACACAACTTAAGTGCTATCAAGTTAAGATAGGTCGGCCAAACAATAGTCAAGTGAAGTTTAAAAGAAGGACGTAGAGAAATCATAGGATTTCTAGTATTTATAAGAAACAAAGTCTGTAATGCATGTAAGTGACAGTTCAAATCCAGAACTTCGAATGCAAAGCTGTTTGTGCTGATGTGGAACATGTGTGTTTAATTCTAATCATGATGCTTGAGTTTCTCGATACTTGGAAGACGTGAATGCTAGAACTAGACTGCCTATGTAGTGACCCTATTAGTGTAGAAACCCAAGAGAAGCAAAACAAATATTGTTGCAAACCCCATAAGAAAAAACAGTTGCTTCTGATACCACTATTCAGAAATCCAAGAGTTAATACTAAGGAGTTGTATGAGATACAAATCAGGAATGGGAAATGTGGATAGCTAAGAGATGTCCATCTGGTTATAACAGGGACACAAAGCGCTTACGGACCAAAAGATAATGGCTGCCTAAGATTAGGAAAACTGATGAATCAACAAGATAGAGTAAGTCCCACTATAGACATTGTTTCTAGGATAACTAATGTCTTAGAGATATCAAATTCCTTAGGATCCAATTTGTCCCATGTTCCATCGTCCTCTAATTCTCTTGCATATTGTATAACTCATCCTATTCATTGTTGACTCTAGATGCACAAAGCACTTGACGGGCAAGTTAAGCTGTGTGGTATTTTTGTGGAGAAAATTTCTGGGTACTGTTCGTTTTGGAAAATGATCAGTTTGCGCCAATTCTTTGTTATGGAGAATCTGATTCAAGGGAATGTCATGAATCAAATCGGGTTATTACGTCGAAGGTCCTCAATCACAATCTTTTCTCGGTTGGTCAATTCATGTGATGCTGATTTGGAGGTGGATTTCAGGGAAATCTACTCATGTTTTGTGAGTGATCTTCAGGGAATACAGATTTAATAACTGGTAGTATGTGGATATGATCTCTAACACAATATCTCTTCAAGAAAACTTCCTTCACTCCAATCTGTTTCATGGCTAAAGCTTCACCTAACTAAAGCACTGTTATAGCATCGAAGAATTTCTAATCTTAACTTCGATTACTCACCTTACTCTAAAAGAAGAGGTTGTGACAGGCTTACCTAAGTTGAAAATATGTCAAGATCAACTTTGTTCGTCTTGTGAAATGTGTAAAGGCAAAAGAGTTCATTCAGACAAGCAGATCATAGTTCCAAAGGAAGGCTAAATATTGTTTTTTCTTACATGGGACTTGTGTGGTCCAATGCGAGTTGCAAGCATAAATGGGGCAGAAGTTATATTCTGGTGATTGTTGATGACTATTCAAGATACACTTGGACTCTTTTTTTACGATCCAAGGATGAAACTCCAGAAGTTCTCAAAGACTTTCTCACGATGATTCAACGCAATCTTCAAGCTCAAGTTATTAGTGTCCGTACTGACAGAGGCACGGAATTTCTTGAACAAGACATCTCATGCTTTATTTCAAAGAGATTGCATTGAACATCAAACTTCCACTCTCTGAACTCCTGAACAAAACGGCGTTGTCGAAAGACGGAAACCGACTTTGTTGGAGCTGCTCGAACGATGCTTTAAGTCTCAGCTCTCATTAATCATTTTGGGTGAAGCAGTGCAACGCATGCTATACTCAGAACAGATCAATCATCATATCATCGATGGAAAGACGGCAGATCACAATCATCAATGACTGGAAAACTTCAATAAAAACATCTTCACATCTTTGTTGCATTTGTTCTCTTAATAGAGATGGGGAAAAATATCTGGATACGATGAAAGAAAAGGGGGTCATGTGTCCTGGTGGGATATTCTACTCGGTCGAAAGGCATATCGTGTTTACATCAGAGAAACACGCTTAATTAGTTGAGTCCAGTCTATTAAGTTTGATGAAAATAAGAAATGATGTCTGATTACACAGTTCGACCTCGCACCACAAAGGTCAAGAGATGTCTGTTGAAAAAGTCTCGTCAGGCCTCGTTCCTCAAGACAAAAGGGTCAGATTATGACACTCTGGACCCCGTGCAAGACAATAATTGTTGTTTACTTCAGCAGATAATAGCCAGATTCGTCACATCAAGGGTTAGAATTTCTCTTCAGTCCTCTACTTGAAGAATATTACACTCCAACACACGGTCAAGCTGAGGAAAACAACAATGATCAAGCACCGAATGCATCGTTTTCAAGAAGATGAATTTATCAATCCTTTTAGTCGATCGGGTACAAGAAATTTGGTGAGTCTTCCTCACGCAACATTGTAATACCGATGTGCATTCATTTTAACCACATAAGTCATGATTCCGATGGACCAGAGATCATCAATTAGAAACATGTTCGTGAATTCCAACATCCAGTTCAAACAAGGACGCAGCTTCGCACAGATACTTGAAATGGTGTATGTTAGCGATCACCAGTGAGTATTGTTTAAACGAAGATCATTAAGGGGCAAATGGCTGGATTTGCATGCGATCGAAGCAATGCAGGATGAACTTATCAGTTCGCGAAAGACTAAAAGTTGGGAACTGTCGACAAACCATTTGCAAGATGGTTATTAAGCTAAAGTGGTTATGCGAAGAAACAAAAGGATGATGAATCAGACTGTAATTCGCCAACCAAAGCGCGACTTGTAGCTATAAGGTTATGCTCTGGAAGAGGTGTTGATTTGAAGAATCATTTCGCACAAGTTGCTCGCTTAGATGAGTTCGGATTTACGATGCCCACGCATACACAAGTCCTTTCAATCTATAGATGGACGTAAAAATGGCATTTCTTAATGGTCCACTGAAAGAGGAGGTTTATGTTGCTCAACCAGATGGGTTTGTTGATCCAGATATCTAGAAAAAGTCTAACCTCTGAGGAAAGATTTGTATGTACTTAAAGCAAGTCCAGAGCCTGTACTGACTGAAATATCAAACTTCTGTTGTCCAAAGCTTTACTAAAGGTACATTGACCCAACTTTATTCATGCTAAAATACGGGGAGGATATTCTACTTGTGCAAATTTACGTTGATGACATAATTTTTGGGTCCACAAACCCTAAATATTCAAAAAGATTTGAAAAGTTAATGCACAGTAGATTTGAAATGTCCTTAATGGGGGAGATGAAATTCTTTTTAGGACTTCAGATCCACAGTCCCCAAAAGGTATTTTTCTTCAATGGACCAAGTACGCTTTTAGAAAATAATGAAAAAAGCATAATATGGCAATGTCACTCCATTGGTAACCATTGGCTACTTAAACCCAAAAACTGATGTAGATTTGAGTGGTGAACCCCGTAGGACCAATCTGCTTTATCGTAGTAAAATGTCACTCATGTATTTGCATCTAGTAGACCGGACTTAGGCATGCTGTATGCTATTGTGCTGTTATCAAGCTACGACCAACTCAAAAAGCACCTCAAGGAGTTAAGAGAAATCTTTTAAATACCTAATGGTACTATTAACATGGGACTTGGTATCCAAGGATTCTTGCTTTGAAACATTAACTGCATTTCAGACGTGAATCTATGCCGGATGCCGTCGATACTCGGGAAAAGCAATTTGGAGGGTTACAGTTCCTTCGTGATAAACAGTAAAGCTGGATGTAAGAACAGAAATGCAACTGCAATGTCTTCAGCAGAGGAGAGTTGTGGCGTTATCTGGCAGTTGTGCTAAGGAGGTGGATGAGGGACACGACTTAAGATTATGGCTTCAATCTACAACAAAATACCGTTGTATTGCGACTCTCAGTCAGCCATAGCAATCTCATGCAACCCGTACACATTCGCGGACAAGAACATCATATTTGGTATCACTTCATAAGGAATCAGGTTGAACAATTGGTATAATTGAATTATATTTGCTCAGACTGAATACCAATTAGCTGGACATGTTTACGAAAGCCTTCCTATAGGATCGTTTAAGTATCTTGTCAGAAGGATGGTTTGAGATGTTTGACTCCAGATGTTATGGAGGTTATGACAAATGTGACTCGCTTGATATCATCATCAAACATCTCATTGTACATATTTTTTGGGAAAAGACAATACAAAAAATATAAAACTTCAAAAATGATAAATACAAAATCAGAAAATCAGAAAATTTACAAAAAAGAATCATTCTCGACTGTTATTGGAATCGATAACTCATTTACGGCATTAGGAAATGTCGCATTAACATTGACACGGGTGTGTAAATGAAGTTGAAGCGAGGGTTCAAATAGTTTCAAAACATGTCATTTCTAATTTTATAACAAGGCTTATGTGCATATCTCAGTACATAACTACGAACCTTCTATAAAGGAGGTTATATCTTATTTACATCTTCGAGAAAATTAAAACGTTTCTCGGTTTGAGCTGTCTTACAAGACATTCAATGTTTTTAGCTCAAAAAAAAAGGGAAAGTGTAACGTTTAGTGCGTTACCCTTACGTTAGAAGAGAAGTCCTTAACATCTGGTTTTTCAAAAAGTTTGAACATAATTTTTCAAGAATTTCTCGATGACAATTCTTAATCTTTCAAAATTTTGTGTTCAACACTCAACCTCAACAATGTTTTCAAAAGACACAATTTTTTTAATTGGTTCCTATTTTGAGGGGGAGTTTTTCGAAAAAACAAAAGTTTTTAATGTTCTTGGATTCATCTTCAACGACCATCTTAATGTATTCAAAACATTATCAAATGTCTCCAAACCATTCATGCTGACCATATTATTCTCCACAGATTTTTCAAGACACATTTAATACAAGGTATTCCAAAAACTAAGTGTATATTATTAAAATAATGGGAGAAATGTTAATTAAAAATGATCTATTGACAACAAAGGTGCTAAACAGTAAGAAAATGGTTTTATGGTTCGATTCTTATACCCAACAACATCTTAATTTCACGGACGATTTTGAAGTCTTTAAGGTGGTTACGTTTAGGAATCAATCCTATGATCCAACCAGAACCGGAGGATCTACCCAAGGATAATCCAAAGTTAGAAATAGCAGTCCTTTGGTATGATTGGAGATGAATGTATATGGGAATAATGCTGACTAAGATTGAGCTAACACTGGAACAATCACAACAAGGTGTTAGTAATGACGTTTTGCTTATGCATTGAAGGAGTTGAAGAATTAAAAAGAATGTATTGGATAAAGGCTAGTGGGGCCCCACAGGGGGGGGGGAATAGTAAGAAGCCTCCACAAAAACTTAAGGTAGAAACCGGGTCAATACATATGCTGTCAGAATCACAAGTTGATTGCTGACATTGAAAACGACATCATGGACCCAGTGATGCAATGCACAACCCTTCCCAGCCATTCGGGTTTCTCTCAACAGAAACTTGTCTCATTTGTCACGGAGATACACACGTTATTCTATTGGCATCTTCACTCATTTTTACGAGATTGTTGATACTTGATAGGTGGCAATTGCTCAGCCTCGAGTACTAAAGCCAAAATGCACTAATCGAGTAAGAGCCAAGAAGATCAAACAAAATCTCGTTAGGCACATTCCATGTCAAAACACTGTTGAACAATATTCAGTTCACCTAGTGTTATCAAGAGTCCTACGCTATATCATTGTGATATCTTGAAGAACATTCAGAGTGATACCTCTTTAGTATTCACATGACGAATGGTAAATCCTTCAGTGTCATCATAAACAGCACTGCTCGGTAGGTGGAATTGCGAGAATTCTATATGAATCAAACTTGGTGACAACTGGATATCAGATTTGGTCCGTAAATGAATGAAGGTTGATGAATTTTGATTAAAAAACATGACATCTCGATGTGTTACAAAAGCTCTTTAACGTGTGACACTCGATTGAGTTTCAATTCAATTTCTGTTTATCACTAACGTAAACCTGCAGGTCAAACGTGGTAACGGCAACTCATCCCATTCAAATGCTCAATCTACGAAGACATACTTCTAGGAAGCTCAAGATTGAAAAACAAACGAATTCCGCTAACTCTGTTTTAAAGCTTTCAAGATATATGCAAAAGTTAATGAGCATGTTGGTCAAAGACATCAAGATAGAAGATGGCAAAGTCGATAAAAGACAATGACAAAGGCTCAAAATTAGATCGCCAAAGCAAGATAGGAACAAGCCTACAAACATTAATGAAGACAAAAGACCAAGAAACGCACTCGAGTTTTTAAACGACAAAAAGCAATCTCACTGATCTCATGAAGGAGTGTCATCAATGAACTCACTTCGGGGGAGATTGTTAGCCTCAATTTTATTGAGTCAATAAAGGAAGCTCGTTCCCGTGTTCAAGACCTCACTTCGGGGGAGATTGTTAGCCTCAATTTTATTGAGTCGAACAAGGAAGCTCGGTCACTCTACGATGGAGCTTCGGTCTTTAATTAGTTAATGTTGTAATAGGATAATATCGGGAATCGGGCTCGATAGTTAATCTAATATTGTATATGTTTCGGGTTTAATCCCAAGCAAAACCCGAGCCCGGGTCCTAGTTAAATATCCCGCGCGTCATTTAACGCGATGGGGTATATAATCTCTTTTCTATTTAAAAAAGAGTTAGTTGTTTTCATTATCTAAAATATCTTTTCTCATTTCTCTCTCCTCTTTCTCTCTCTAAACAACTCACTCTCTTTCTCCTTTCTAGTTTGATTAGTGTATGTTATATGTGAAGTGAAGTGTTATCGGGATCCTACATCTTAAATTAATGATTTTATTATTTTTAATGAAACAACTCATTATGTTGTAGACCATAAAATACACTTTTTTGGATTTTTAACTGTTTGATTAAAAGGCATTTAAAGATGATTTTTTTTTAATTTCCACATTAGATTGCATTAATAATAACAATATTATCAAACGAGGTTTTAGGAGGCACGTGTTGCTGCGAAGCCTATATCGATTATGTGTGATGTCGATTTTACAATGACTATCTGTTTATGAACATTACGCACCATAAAATTCATATCAGTAATTACATGCAAGACTTAGCATGAAAAATAAAGGGGGTGTTTGGGTTTGCTTATTGAAAATATATTATTCGTTTTGAAAACGGATAATCAGATAATCGGCTGTAATGATGACATCAAATAACGTCTATTTTATAGCATCATTTATCCTCGTAATTAACCCATTTTGTATAATTATTGCAAAGAATTGTTACTTGATGTTTTATTTTGAGAATTACAGTAATATATGGAGTTAATCGTTTATATTTGTGGTAATTACAGTAATTATCAAGACAAGTCTACTGATCTGACAGTAATTATTTCGTATTATTTAGACCTATGCCACTTATCCAAGACTTTGATGAATCAAAAGACCATTGTCTAACTTTGATGAATACGTCATAATCATGTCAATGATACGCCGTATGTAATACTTTGGTCAACGAAGAAGAACAAGCTAGATTTACCCAATACACCATATCCATCAAGAAGATACGGCGTATCCGTGCCTACACTTCATCAGATACCACAAAGGATTTAAGTCCAATACACCGTATCCAAGAACATCAATATGCCGTATTCAAGATTTATTATACACGAAGCTTTTGGAAGATATCAAACGTGGTCCTACTCTAAGAAGCCTATTCCGCCGTATCTACTACGGTGGATAGGCTTATCGAACCGACTATCAGACCCGGTTTATAGACGAACCCCAAAACTTAGTTTAGGTATGCAAGTGAATCACTAAACAACCATGTCGACCAAGGCGATAGAAGGAGCATAGAAGGTTAAAAAAAGAGCCTCAAGATCCATAGAATCTCTGTTATCTTAGCGCAACCGAATTCGCGTACAATCGTGGTTTCTTTACCTTTAATCGTTTAATATATCAAACCGTGTGTATTTTTGATACCTTTAGGTATCAACCATGTTTATGAAGATCTAATGTTTGGTTTGTTTATCTCGATTGCTTAATTTATCGTTGATTGTTGTTTATGTTTATCAATTTATATTCGTTTACGTGCTTAAGTATGCGACCTATCATTCAACTAGATCTAGTCTACTATTTCATGCGTCAGCAACTTCGGTGTTGTTTGGGCGTAGGCTAAGAGTCCGGGATAGCTCTCTATATTGCAATTTATATATATAGAATCATAAGATCACAAATATTGACCTATCTTAGCCCTTTAATTGTGAGCTTAGTTGAGCCATAAGGTGACTTTGGTACCAACGAGTACATTCTAATCAATCAGTAAGGACTCGGACAGTAGGATACTAGTATATAAAGAGCCGTTAACCAGTAAGTGGGTAAAGTCTCCATGAGCTAGGGTTTAGTAAGAACACCATTACTAATCTCCTAAGATAGATTATAATCAACAAATGCTTGCTTTATGCGGATGCGTCTAATTGTGACAGGATTAGCGTGTCTAGGTCTTAGGAAGAAGTACCGCCTAAGTCTAGGAATGATATGCCCCTTCGAGATAAGACAATCATTGCACTAAATAAACAAACCTGCATTTTATCAGATTATTCATGGTTGATACGTTTTCCTTACATTAGTTCTCGACCGTTCCTCTATCGTTTGTTTATCTTCTTGTGTGTGTTTATTGCTTTACTTGTCATCAAAACCTTAGGTTAGATACACAAAACCGTGCCAGTCTCTCAGGCTGAAACCCCCCTTTTGTATTAGTTTTAGGTTTAACTTAGATAACTAAAATATTGATAGATTAGATATTAACGCTCTCGCTCTTAGTGATCGACACCCTACTTACCACGAAACTCCATCTGACCGGGTACACTGCCCGTTAAAGTGTTGTTTTTAGGTATAGTCGGCATAAAATAAATAGTAAAACTTGATACATAAATAACACCTACACAACGACACATCAAGTTTTTGGCGCCGTTGCCGGGGAGTGAAGTTGTTTAATTCTTATTTATTAGTGTTTTAGTTTAGATTAATTTGCATATTTGTGTGTTTGTTTTGTGTCTTTGATTTCTGCATTGTATATTTTGCATATTGTGTGTTTGTGTGCATTATTACAGCTCGCTATAACCTTCTAAGTCGAATACTCAATACGGCGTATTCATCTTCTTGGATACGACGTATAAATTTTTTTCAAACCAATACAGCGTATTCGACTCTATCATCAATACAGCGTATTCAGTTCACTAAATACGGCGTATTAAGCTATTTAACCGATTTTAAACCCTCAACATATTGATGAATTTAATTTGAAAGATGAAACATCATTGTCTGAATGTGATGAAGATGAACAAAACGTTATATACTTTAATGATTTATTTCCTTTTAACGTAATTTATCCCGATGAATTAAAAACGGATACGGACAATGATAATGATAAAGTCGATATTGAACACTCTTCGGGGGATTTATCTGTCAAACCTTTACCCGATGTAATAAATACCGATGATGGTGCCTATGCACATGGGTCAAATAAGCTTTTATAAACAAGTCATGATACATCTAATAATTTTTTCAACACTGAAACTTTTATCAAGGGATTAAATTTTAATATCATGACTTGGAATCATCTTAACAAAGGGATGCCATTCATTTTCCTAATCAAGAATTTTTATGTGCCATTTGGCATCCCGTTCGACCCCAAATTGTTTTATAAGGATGGGATTAAATTGGGGCAAGTCTAACTTAAAGACTTTTCTATAAACAAAACTGCTTACCGGGAGACAACCGTAATGTATTTTCATTTTTTATCGAGTCTGTCTTTCCAGACTGTCTATACGGTGTATCCAAACCCCATGGATACGGCGTATTGACCATCTAGACGTTATCCAATCTTTATTTTCAGCACAGTCTATACGACGTATTCATTAAATGAATACAGCGTATACAGGTATCAATACGGCATATTCTGGGGAATGGATACGGCGTATCGATTTCCTGTACAGTTTTAGGTATTTATTTTGAGTCTAACCAAACGAATACACGGAGATAGAATTGTATTTGTTTTCTGAGAATTTATACAGGACCTCGTGAAAGAAAAATCGACGAATGTTGGTAGAGAATCTACAAAATCTAGAGATACTGAAGTGTTGGAGTCTTGAAACCTTAAGACGGCTGTTCAACACGAATTCTTGCTCAATAAAGTAACTTGAAGAATCTACCGAGCAATTATCAGGGGAGTTTCTCATTCTAATTCTTTTTAATTCCCGTATTTAATGTTTTATATATACAACGAGGACGTTGTATAATTCAAGTGGGGGGATGAAATTATAATGTTTACTTGTCCTA